>WEKY01040970.1:0-112523 GCA_013390045.1 Picathartes gymnocephalus
TAACTGTATCCCACATCTGATATCACTTCACACATTAAACTTCTCTTGGCATTTTTGCATCTTTATCAAGTATAATCTAATATTTTCTGAAATGCTGTGGGATGTTTTTTCTCTTTCAAAAATGAAATCTTTGCCATGTTTCTGATTTCCTCCCCTCCCTTCTACTTTTATATACTTCCTATATTTTGTCAAGTTTCTACTTCTTGTAAAGATTTTTCATTCTAAAATTTTCTGTTTTCTTTAGGGAACAGCAGTATTACAACCTGGAGTCTTACCAGCTATATCAGGTAGGAGCCATTTAGTTATTTGCTTTATTTAACGATGTTTAAGTCTCCAATTGTGATAAGAGAAACAGAAGATTTATGGAAGCAGAACTAAATACTATATTGAGAGGTGTCCTATTCGTGGTTGGTTTTGCTGCTGCAATTCATGACTGGCAAGTATGAAATACATTGTAATCTGTAATAACCTTAGTTAAAAAGATTAATATATTTGTTTTTCCCTTTCTTTTCTTAATCTAACAAGTTCAAAGTTGTCAGATTCTGTATGAAGCTGTTTAGTGCTTTTTCTACTTATTTGAAGAACACCAAGAAATTGTTCTTTTTAGGTTGTATTAGCACCAAAGGCACTTGATTTATATGTTCAGTGTGTGTAGCCAGTTTCCTTAATAACACAAAACCACAGGAATGAATCTTTACCAGAAGTAACTTGAAGACGCTTCTCTCATGTCAGTGAAACCATTGATTAACCAACAAAATGGATAATGAGAGGACACTGAGTATCTGGCCTGGGAAGATTATTTGGACAAAGGCACTGACCATCCTTGCATTGTAAACCTCTCTATCAGTAGAATATGTTGGTCACCTGAGTTCCCTGTCTAATGCAGTCAAACTGGTCTGGCACCTTTGAATTATCATTTTACTTCAAAGAAAACATTTCATAAGCCTTAAGTTTTGTGTGGTTTCTTTCCATCTTAGACCTTGGAGAGATCTGTTCAAAGAATTTGGTTAGTCTGTTAAATGCCTTTCCATTCCTTAAATAGTTTACCTGATAATTCATCAGATCCATTAAATTTCATTTCTGCCCACCTCCAATAGACATAGAACAGTTCTTTGTGCTTGGGTTTCTTTACTACTTTAGAAAACCTTGGCAAGTACATAAAGCTGTTCAACTGATGGATACTTGTGTGAACAAATCCAATAAGATACTCAGGATCAGGAGGTGTCTTTGGAGAAGGTTAAAAGTAACTCTATTCTTGTATCTGTCTTAGCAGGAGAAAATCCAGAAGCATTTAGGAGATCTCATTCCTAGTTATTCCGCTCAAGTCAGTGGAATTACTCTTGATTTATAGAGGTGTAAGTAGAAGCCCAAATTGGATCATTAATTTTATCTTTCCCTCTGGTACTCAAGTTTCTAGTCCTCCACTCAAACCAAGGAAACCAGAACACTTATGATTAAAGGGTGTGTAAATACAGGGAAACTTCTGCTGCATGTGGTGGGCAGAATGTTATTTCTGTATAAGTTAATTTTGGATGCAAACAATATCTGACAAAAAACTTAATCTCAGACTATTTATGCATATGAGGGAGTTAGCTGTTTTGATTAAACCTACCATAAAGCAAATTGGAACTGGTGAAATACAGGACAGATATTTATAGCAACAGAAAGAGAAGATACAAGACTGAAGAAGTTTGAGCAGGAAGGTTTTATTGTCTGGTACACTGGGAAAATATAGTTTAAGAAAAGAACTCTTGTAGGAATAAGCATAAGTGCTTAAGGCAAATGCAGCATTTAAAGCCAGTGACTGAAGTTTTCTTTGTGGGGCTTCACCTCTCAATGCTCCAATATACCAGTACAATTTTACTCTTCAATACTACAACTATTTTTCAGAATACAAAAGAAGCCAAAATTTTCTATGTCTCATTGCATTTTTATTGTCCTTAGATATTTCATTTTAAAGTTTTGTCTTTCATGTGCCTGAAATTCTAAGTATAATTGAACTTGGCATTGCAAAGCTTTCAAAACAATTCTGTAGCATTTGAATATTTAATCTAAGCTATTAACTGAAGGCCCCAGGGTGCTGAGCAGTCATTCACATTGTTCTGTTGGACTAAAGGAGCTGCAATACAACTGGTCTATGGTTCTGTATTATGAGAGATTATTATCCATTGTTGAGAATAAAATAATGGCACACTAATTTGAGGTAACTACGTTCAAAACCTGTATTGTGCATATACATGGCAAGACCCCTCTGCTAGCATGGATAATTGTACAATGACCCAATACCCAGATATAAAATTTCCTAGTGTAGCAGTTCACTTAGTCACAAACACATTTCTTTTTTATCATATTTTCATTCAAATACACTGTAGAATGCAAACCCACTCCTTCCTGGGCTACAGGTGCCCACATATTCTATCCAATATTTTTGCTCTTGAATGTCTCTGTTCTCTTGAATGTCTCTGTAGCAAGACGTGGAATTAAACAATTAGGGATCAATTGTTCGCATATTTTGCAGATTATTCATAGGGAATATTCTCTATTCTCTTTCTCCTTTTAGTTAGATATGCTGAGCAACAGACTCAGCAACTTTAGATAAATGTGTTTTATTCTAATAGCAAACAGAAAAGTGTTCTAAATATGGCAACAATTCTAAGTTATATTACTAGATGGAAAAAAACAAGTTGGGGTGAATCATTTAATTCGCGTTTAAATAATTTAGTTGCCTTTGTTATAAATAACTTTGTAAATATTGATTAGAAAGAGAGACTGAATTAGATTACTTGAGTTTGTAGGAGGAAAATGTTCTTATTGTTACCATAGCTTTGTGCTACAGATAAAAGTAAGGGATTCTTTGGAGTTGTATGATGTGGGGATGTGTGCTCTTAAGTATAATAGACTGCATTTATAGCTATGATGGACCTCAAAATACCATGACAGGATGGAGGATCAAAAATATGATTCAGATTTCCTGATTTCTGAGACTCCTGGGCTCTGGAGACGCCTCAGTTTAGTACACTTTGTGTAAGCAGTTCTCATGGGACCTGTACAGAGATTCTCATGCCTGCTTAAGGAATCCTGTAGCTAGATCTGGTGGTTGCAATTTCAGAGATATTTATGTGGGTCTTTTACTCAGGAACTGCTTATGTGCTGTGAGTTAAGGGATCATGAATAAGATCCACATTCAGTGTTGAGAGGTGAAACAATGGACTGCACATTCCTTCATAGAATGGTGAGCTGAAGAGCTTGTCATTATCTTCATCATCTTTCTGGTACTATAAACCAAAGTATTGTAGGAAAAACAGGGCTGAAGCAGTTGTCTAGCAAGTCTCTGCCCTGAGGTTTGGATGTAGTTCTGTGTATGTCTGACAGGTGTTTGTTTAGTTCTGCAGTGAGAAGCCTTAATCTACCTTGAATCATCCAAACTCCTTTGCTATTCTTATATTTACAGTGTATTTCCTAGCAGTTGTGCTGTTTCTCATTGTAATTTAGGCCACTTGTTTAGATCTTGTTCTCTTTTCTCTTCCTTTGCAACAGCTTAGATAAGGAACCTCCAGCTCTTACTCATAAGAGTGAATGATTTCCTTCAAAGTATTTGTATTTTCTCAGTTGAGTAGAACTCTGTCACAGCAATCTTCTTCTAGGAATGATGTTTAAACCATGAGGCTGTTTTGTGTGGAGGGGAAATGCCACTATTTTTGTCCTTAGGGAAATGCCACTATTTCTGTCCTTAACTGCCAACCCCTGCCAAATGAGCTGAGCAGTCTGAATCCAAGACTCCTATTCAGAGAAGGGAGGCTGGGAGCTGGAATAGCTTGCAGAAGTGCTTAGGGACACTGCAGTCCCTGGAGAAGGTTTCATGCCACCTCTATGCACCATATTTCAGAAACTTTCATCCTTTCCCAGTTCCCACAGGGAAGCTGGTTGCCTGCGCATTCCCAGGAGCCAGGCCCAACCCTGAGTATTTCAACGCTGAGATTAAACTTCCCTAGAGGAAGATCTGATCTCTCTGTACCTCTGTGCCACTGGCTCTGGCTTTGCAAAAGCCAGTAGTTGAATGGGCAAGTAACAAATATGCTCCCAGGGAAGCAGTGCACTTTCATATTGCTTTTTGACTCGTAAATTATCCCTCTTCTTTTCCATTTCCCCCCTTATTCCATAGGAGCAAATTCATCAGCACTGCAATAGATACTCTTGCTTTCTGACAGCCTCTTTGCTTGCAATACCAAACCTACACAATGCTTGATGGGAACTGTGCTGAGGGGATGAATTAAGGAATAAACATAAAACAATGCTGTGGATTGGAATTCAGCTCCAATATCACCTGAATGCTGTTTATGAACACTGTATCTTTATTAAATTTTTCTTAGGTAGATAGGGACTCAAGGCAGGCATACAAAAAGAAAGAATAAAATTAAGTGTATAACAAGTGCTGAAAATGAAGTCAGCTGTCTGATAGCTTAGCTTTTCTGATGGAAAACTAGGTGCTTTTCTGTGCATTTTAAAATATTTTTACTGAATACCTATGCAGCCTGATACTTTTATTCCAAGCTTAGGAATCAGCTTTTAAGGAATTAATTGAGAGCAATGAGAAAGATGAATCTCAACCATACTGCGGTGGTTATTGTTGTTTAGATTGAAAACAATTTACAATCCTCACTTTTTTTTTCAGGATATGTGTTGTCAGCTCTTCAGATGTAGGAAGACCAAGTGCACTCTGATATTTTTATTGAGCCAGTAAAGGACTGTATGTTGAACAGTGTCCACCATAGATATATCATGTCATACCTTACAGGGATAAACACTGTAATAGAAGAGCATCATTCTAATGGGAAACGGATTAATGAAACCCTGCCATAATATGGCTTGCTCTTTCTTGGTCATGCTTTATTCTACAAGTCCACTCAAAATAATTCTGTAGGGGAAGAAATATAGGAGCTCAGAAAAAGTAAGCTGATTATAGTACATATCACGTTTACAAGCTAAATGTTGGCCTTAGTGACTGTCCGAAGTACGAGGGGCCTTTTCCCAGAGGGGAAAGAAAACTGAGGGGAAACCATGTCAGTGAATGATCCCAATGCTGCTGCTTCATCATCTGGGCTGAGCAGTTCCAGCAGGTTCCTGTTCTCTGTATTGGGGGTGACGGAAGGTGGTGAGTCCTTGCCACAGTGACTCTCTAGTCCTGTTCTTTCTGTATTCCTGATTTGCTTTCCCATGCCTTCTCTGACAATGAAATCTGGGGCAATGACAAATGCCAGGCTTCTAGAACACAAAGGAGAGGAACCCTATTTGCACATATAGTGATTATTTCAAGTTTTTAAAAAAATTTTTTGTGTGTGATCTTCATCCCTGGCCAGTGTAGATCCTGACCTTCAGATGTGTCAAGATTTTTGAAGTAAAGGTATGTAAAGCATCTTTGAAGGTGTTATTTTTCAAAAAACCTCCAGACACTGAATTTCCTAGCACAGGAAAATGGTAATAATTCTGGTTTAATGCTTTTGCATTTTTAAGAATAGAAGGCTGGGCTGGAATAGCCCACAGCATGGGAAGATGAATAATAGCTAGAGGTAGTTAGATCCTCTGTTGTTTTTTGCACAGACTAAATAGACATCTTTGTGGAGCAATATTTGAACAGTGCGCTTGAATCAATTTCTAATTTTGAGAGATTCTATCACTTTTAAAGTTGTCTTTTAGAGAGACAGGAGGCATTTCTGAATATGGAGAAGTCTCTAGAGCAAGTAAGTGTTTTTAAATATCCCCTTCAGCTTTTATGTCTTGCAGATAATGCCATTTGTATAGCCGAAAATATGTGAAATTACTTTGAAAATCGAAGAGAACAAACAGGGAATTTTTGTACAGCAAATAGCACCAGGAAGTCTCCTATTACATTTACATGAAACAACCTCCTGCAGTACTTGCAGTGCTTCTCCTGTCAATCAGTCACTTTAGCCTTCGGATGCTCTTTCAAGCAAGGTATCTGTTTTCAAAGGAGGAGATGGGAATGTTGCTTGGCTGAGTGGGTCAAAGTTCTTCATATTAAAGGTAGTATTAATTCAGCAAGAAGCAGGATTTTATCACAGAATGTGGTGTTTTCTTCTCTCCTGACTCCTTGTCAGGAAATTTAATGGCCCAGACCTGAAGAGTTTGTGACCTACCCCTTGGAGGCAGAGTAGAGGCTGGGCAGTGAGAAGTGATCACTTGGTAAATGCAGTGCAGTGTTCTGTGTGTCTCCTCTCTGGTCATGCAGTGATAGGTCACAAGATTTGAAAATGTAAACTGTCTGGGCTCAGTTTATAGTTTATATTCCACCTTCCCTCTGTTTTTAAATTTTTTTTTTCACGTCTCTTTCTTGTACTCCATGTGCTGTAAACCATCCTTATTTTTGAAGAATGGGCATAAAGCAATGTCTATAAGGTTAAAAAATTATTTCAATTAGTTGTTGTCTTCACTGAGCTACATTAAACTTTTGAGTCTAATTAAATGTCGGAATTCAAAATATCCTGCAGATTATTTTAATTTTGTCACATTTTGAATACCTTCCTCCTCTTACACATTGAGAAAAGTAGAACAGAACAGAAATAACTCTCTTAATGAGATACTCAGTTCTGACAAAGACTTGAGCGAGTCAGCTGCACAGAACTGGATGGCAGGGGAAATTGAAAAAAAAAATATTCTTAACAATCCCTTGTAAAATGAAATGAATGATAGAAGGAAGCGTTTGTCTCCTGATGGATACTTTATTTGCTCAGAAATGTATCTTGCTAACTTGTTTTTTCCATTCCTGCAAGTGCTATCCTAGAATTCATAAATAAGAAACAAACCAGTTTATACAGTAGCTGAAAAGAAGAAGGAAGAAAATATCTAGGTTGATCTCTGTTGATGTGAATTTATATGATGCAGTTCAAAACTTCAAAAAAATTCCCTGAGAGATTTGACTATATAAATATTTGTTAGCTGCCAGATTTGAAAATGAGGAAAATGCAACAGGTCAAATCCTGAAACATTAACATGGTCCTTTTAAATAGGCTCTGAATGGGAAAATTTAAACTTGACCATAAATGGACTGGAATATCTTATTCTTTTAAATCTCCTTTTCTGTCCTGGGTGTTCTTCACAAATCCTAAAAATGTTGCTTGAAAATCTGCATTTCCTCTGGAATAATTTCTGCTGAATTGCAATAAGTTTTTGAGGGAATAAAAAACCCAACCTCACACTGGTTTTGTGATGAAGCTGGAATTAGCATAAGGCTGTAATCTTTCTTCAAAATAAGGTGAGGCTTTTGGCTTCATAAAATATATTCTGATGTTCTTAATGAAGAGGGAGGATGCATTGATGTGAGAAAAAGGAAGATCAGTTTCAGTAAAAATATAAGTAAATCAGCTAGCCTGGGGCTGTCCTATTTCTGCATTTATTTTTGTCAGCAGTCTTGTTAAAAACAAAATTTCAAATAACCATTTTAGTTGCTGAGTCCTCACTAGAGTATGTAAAGGTTCTACAATCTGATCTTATTTGTTAAAATACAAAATGGCATACTTTAAAATTGATTTTTGTAGCCTTACATTACCCTACATATGCTTTCATGTACATTAAGAAAACAAACTACATCTTTTAGTTCAGTTGTGCCCTTCTGAAATAGTTTTTTATTGTTTTAATCCATTGTCCTCATTAAATGATATAAGGAGTGGGTTTTTAGATTTATTTTATAAAACTGTAGGATTAATTTTGCAAGCTTGGAAATTCTTAGATTTAGACATAAAATTGTATGCATACTTTATACAAGAGAAAAAAAAGAAATTGCCATTTTCTTTAGATTCCCAGGCCATGCAGTTTTCTTAGGTATTTCAGAATATTTATCTTACAGAATTTCTTCATGTTGCATAAGAGCTATGGTAATTTTTGGACGCTATTTTAAAAACAATTTGCAGAGCAGTGTCTCACCTGCTCAGAGACTATTCATCAGCCTTGCAGAGTGTTAATTTCCTACTGAACCCCAGCAGGCTGCAGCACATGGCAGAGGCACCCTGTCACCAGTGGCAGGGTTACTCATACCCACAGCCTCCCACCTGATTCCTGTTCGGTTCCATCTCCTGCACAAGAAGTTCCCTCACAATTATTCATGCGAGGAAGCAAAAGCCACTCAACTCGACTGGGGTGCCCACAGTGACAACAGGAGAGAGCAGAGATTCAGGGCTGGATGGGGTGGTGCAACCCAGCACCCAACAGGTGGGGATGATGCTGCTGAGTTTTCTGATAAGGAAGGAATGTGTGTGTGCAGACAAGTCACACTGCGTGGGTACCACTCTGCAGGTTTCTCAGCTGATAGCTCTTGTTTCCTCAAATTTCCCAAACAGAGCTTCCTGCTGGCCAGAATCACGCTGGGGAAGGGAGGCTGGCTGTGCCATCTGTGGTGTCCATGGCAGAGCTTTGCTGTCTGGAAAACTGGGAGGATGTTTCACAAGAACGTGCTGTGACCTGGATTCAATTCCCATGGACCAGATCCCTCATGTTCCCTTGCCCCTGTCCTGGTGTATCCATGTCTAAACATGGATGGTGAACTCCTGAAGTGTGGAAGTTTTCTCATTCACTTAGATAGTTTTGGATCCAGTCTGATCAGATTTTAATAAACACTTTAAACTTTGTTGTTGCTACAACTACATTGTGGATTGCAAAGGTAGCTCCCTATTCAGTTCTTGTTGCCATTTTACTTCTTAGCTCAAGACAACTTTCCCTGTGGGGAAGGTAGTACTCACCTTCCCCACAAAGAGGGAGGGACAGCATCCTTAGGTTTTATAGAAGGCATCCTTTCTCTCTAAAGAAAGAAAACAACAAAATTAGATTTTAAGGCCACAAACTCAGAGTAAAGAATTTAGAAAAAAAAAATCCCTACATGAAGAACAAGACTTGTAATGCTTTGTGTTTTGTTTTGGTTTTTTTCCTAGATGTTTCAGAAACATCTACTGAAAATGAAACAGGTATTTAGATTTAATGTGAATCTGTCTTTGAAAACAGGTGGTGCTTCTGTCACGGCAGCTTCTGGATCTTTGAAAGTGCATAGAGGGCACAGTCTCCAAGCTGGTAAGTAAAAGTGATTATGAGGTATGTGTGTGCATGTAAATTGAAACTAATTTAAACTTAAGTTATTTAAAGCTTCAGAAAACATTAAAGGTAATGCACAAAATTATTCCCTATTGTAAGGCTTATGTATTTCTTTGGGTTTTTTGCTTTGAGGAGTTTTTGTCAGAAAGGCATTGACAGATGGGATAAGTTTAGAAGAGACAGTGACAGATGAGATAAGTGACAGAGTATAAGCAGTAATCTTATTCACAGCAGTAAAATGCTGCCATCACTTTAACAAAGGGCACCCACCAAAAAAAATTCACCTCAGGCCGTGAGAATTCCTGTACCCTAACAATGATATGCTGGGAAAAAACACCCACCACATCTAAATATACTTCTTTATGACAATGGAGGAAAAAAGCACTGCCAGCAGATAGAATTATGTGTGTTTGTCATTCAAAATTAATTGTAATATGTTCATTCTATGGACACAGCATTTTTGCTTGCCTTGTTTGAACTGGGGTGGAGTCTGAGATCGTGAAGAAATGCGGGCATCTTTTTTCAGATTTGAGCCCAGGGAAGACCGATGGTTTCATGCAGCCCGGCTTCTTGTAAAGATGGTGATTTGCACTTGGAAAGAAAAGTTGCCTTTGTAAGGGCTAGCTTAATAATTTTCTATGGTTTTGCAGAAATCAAGAAGTTATCCATCATGCTGGAGGTGGAATTTTAACAAGAGTCTTCCAGATGCTCCCAAGATCACCCACGCATTGCTCCCTGATTCATGCATGCAAGATAGCTCTGCTCCCACACTGATGTACAGCAAAATGCACTGTTGACTTCAGTGGCCTTCAGTGTGAATAGCTGCAAAAGTGCCCTAAAGTTTATTTCCTTGGTGTTACACTCATGAGGAAACACTGACATCACCATTACAGAAAAGTCAGGACTAGCCACTGTTTGTGCTTTCTGATATTATTCTGGATGATTGTTTAGTTTAAAAGGTTACAAGTCAAAACCAGAAGAGCATATGCTTTGATTATATTGTACAAATTTCTAAATCCAAAGCCATTAATGGTGTTCCTGCATTATAGGTCCTAAAGGTGGGTATGAGATGCTAACACTTCCTTCAGAGCCTGGAACTCCAAGCAGCTCTGAAGAACCTGGTGAGTACAGATTTTTGCATCAGAGGTCACTAACACCTCTTGTTTCTTTTTCTTTTTTTTTTNNNATCTCCTTTTTTTTTTTTTTTTTTTTTTTTTTTTTTTTTTTTTTTTTTTTTTTATTGTTGAGATCTCTTCTAAGTGTTCTTTTTGAAGTGTTGCCCTTTGAATCTCTCAGGGTTACATGTGTGCTCACATACACACACTTTGGGCTGTATTTGCAGTGCTGGTTTTCTTTCTGTGTAATTTATTATTAATTTCTGAGAATGATGCCTGTATTGGGTAGAAAATATGAATAGCTAACACTTGCTGAAAGAAAGGCTGCAACACCAGTTTCAAATATAACTTTCTTCTTCCCTCCCCAATTATAGTCTTTACCTTTCTTTCTCCCCTCAACTGAGGGCCACTGAATTTTCACTTTTCTGTTACTAGCTTAAATATCTCTTTTGATTCCTACATTTTCCCCCTTTCTCTTCAAGCAATCATGATATTCTACCAATTCTTTCAGAATGTTGTAACCATGCATTGTGGTCTGTTTTTCCCTCAAATCCTCCTTTCACAATGTTCTCAAATCCTGGCCCTCTGACCCCTCTTGGAAGCACCTCCTGTCTCTGTCCACCCATGAGGGACTGCTGAAAGCACTGTCCATGACTCGCTCTGTGCACCATGTGTTCATTAGTAGGAACACTTGACTGTTTTGTGCTTTTTAAATGAACCCTTTTCTTCAAACAAATATAAGCCAGTTTTCAGTGCCTAATAAGGTTTTCTTTTGTTTTGTTTGTTTGTTTTAGTTTTTGGGTTTCTTCGGGTTTTTTTGGTTGTTTTTTTTTTAAGGAAAAATATAAGCCAAGTATTCCTGTGTTTACAAAGAAAGCACAGTTTCTATTGAGACAGCACTGACTGAACAACAGAAGGTTTTTCCTTTCCTTCCATTCCAGTTTGCCTAACTTCTTTTTTTTCTTCTACTTCCCCCTTTGAGAAGAATATTCTACTGTTGCCAGGTTTTGGGTTTTTTTTCTCTGTATTTCTTTTGCTTTTCTTGCACAAAGCCCTACCAATTCTCCATGTGTAGTTTTTTAGTTGTCAGGAAAATCACTTGGTTTGTTTGCATCAGGTATGACTTTCAGCTTCCTTAAACCTGACAACTGTTCAGTTCTATAGGGGACCTTGCTAGTTTTCATGCTAGATAACTTTGAGGATGCTTCACTTACATTTCTGTTACATCACTTTAACAACATACAGAAAGACTTCAAAAATTATCTTTTCCTTCACAACTGTTCACGACTGTACTGAAGTTTGTCACTTGCTTTCAGCTTCTAACTATTTGTGATGCAGGTTTTCAATGCTATGATTTTGCTGAGCCCCTTCTTGCTCAGTCAGGCCAAATTCCTTTGAAATACTTTTGACACAATAATTGACAGTAATTTCTGATACTGGTGTTTGATGGAAATATAAAAATTCCTTCTTCATTTGATTCTGCATTGATTTTGTCATTTTGTTCCCAACATCTTGCTTTGCAACAACAACTTGAAGTCTGACTATCAGAGAAATATTTGCATACTTTGTGGATGTCTTTATATTTTTTATGAAAATCTGTGAGAAAATTGGCCAAATTTCCAGTCTTTTCAATTTTTGGACTGCATAGTAGACTCCTTTGATTTAAACAGCTTAAGCCTGAGGAGATTCCATTATCTTGGAACGTGTCCATACTGTTGCCTAACAAGGTAGATGTTATCTCTGCTATTGATAATACTTCCAAGAAGAGGAAAAAGGTTGCCTCAATGGTTGTTCACTGCCGCTGTTGTCTGGATATACGAAGTCATTCTTTCCTGTGCCCTAAAATGCCTTGATATCCTGATATCTGCCTCTCCATTCAGATATCAGTAGTGTCGAAATGGGAAAAATGGAAAAGCAACAGTTTAGACAAAAAGATTTGATATGAGTTCTTTGTGGGGACAAGGAAGGGCTTAATAGGAGAACTTCATGAAAAAGGAGAACCTCAAAGTGATACTATTTTCCCTCTGCACTCCTCTGTCTCAAACTGACTTAAGAGTAGAAAGTCTTTAAGGGTAAGGACTCCAACTGGACTGAACAGGCAGACAGGATTTGAATAATTGAAAATAGAGGTCTTGAGAATTAAACCAGCAGGCAAAAAAATTGTTGTTTTTAAGACAAAATCATTTTGTAGGAACTGTTTCCTGGTAGGTGTTGGTCTGTGTCTTTTTTTAGAAATTTCTAGAAAAAGCTGTGCAATTTCCTTTAGTGTTCGTGTGATCTTCACTGTTTAGAAGGGTTTTCCCACTATTTTTTTTTACCTGCAATGAAAGTCTTTTAATACTCTGTCCCCACTGGGCATCATTCCTTTTTCAATTCTTTTTCAGTTCTGCACAGGGAAGCTGTCGATGTTGTCTCCTCAAGTTTGTCTTCCCTTAGCTTGCAAGAGTTCTTCAGTCCCTGTTTTCGGGGCTTTAAGAATTTCTACTGATTCTGCTTTCTGTCTTGAAGATGATGCAATAGTTCACATCTTCCTAGAACAAATTATTTAATATAGAACTTTTCTAACCTAAGGTAGAGCTGGAAGCCTTGTGAGATAGTGCTGCTGTTGGAAATGTCTGCAGAGTGTTTGCCTTCTGCCACAACACCGCAAGATTTCTGCCTGTGGTCTGTGGTCTTCTGCATAGATCCTGACTTGATCAGTGTCTCAGGATGTTTTAAATAGAAACTATAGTTTTCTCAGGTCCCATCTACTACTGAGGAATGTCCTCTTTGACAAGCAGAGTTATGGCTGCTCAGTGTTTGCTTTCAGTGTGT
Organism: Picathartes gymnocephalus; assembly: GCA_013390045.1. NCBI lineage: Eukaryota > Metazoa > Chordata > Aves > Passeriformes > Picathartidae > Picathartes > Picathartes gymnocephalus. The sequence continues at coordinate 13,026 of WEKY01040970.1, forward strand.
CTGTGTGAGCTGGATCACTGGTCATTGCAAACCTTTTGTAACATGTTACTTATTTCAGAAGGGGCAGTGGGTTATTCAGCTGATGTCCCTACACCAGATCGACCCCACAGTGAGACAGCCACCTATGTTAATATTCCTGTCAGCCCTACTTCCAAAAAACAGCTTCACTACATGGAACTGGAACTTCAAGAATCTAGCACAAGCATAAGAGGTAAGGAAGTCTATGATACTTTTAAAGAGCAAAGAATATGCAGAATGTGTGGGGTATGTGGAATCCTGCTTTTATAGAGGTAGCAGATGAGGGAGCTGGGGTTGCTCAGCCTACAGAAAAGGAGGTTCAGGAGGGACCTTATCTTTCTTATAACTTCCTGAAAGGAGGCTGTAGTCAAGTGAGGGTCAGCCTCTTCTCCCAGGCAACAGTGACAGGAGAGGACATGGCCTCAAGCTGCCTAAGGAGAGGTTCAGGTGGGACATCAGGAAGAATTTTTTCACTGACAGGATGGTCAGGCAGTGGAACAGGCTTCCCAGGGAAGTGATGGAGTCATCACTCCTGGAACTGTTCAAGAAATGACTGGATGTGGCACTTAGTGCTGTGGCTTAGTTGGTGGTGGTGCTTGGTCAAAGCTTGGACTCTGTGATCTTGGAGGTCTTTTCCAACCTTAATGATTCAATGATCTACCCACAGGCTTCTGCTAACAGAGCAGTTGAACCGTGGTATGTTTGTAAGGCAGTTCTTTTAATTGGCATCTCTTCTTGAAAAAGATTTTTGAGTAATGAAGTTCTATAAGATGTTGCATCCCTTTGACAGGTGATTGTATGTGTGCTCCTCCTAAAGTGAACATTTCAAACTCTGGAGTTGGAAAGACAGTAATTTGCTTGTGTTCTCAAGATTTTCATTGCACATTAGGACTACACTTACCTCATTTTTCTTTCTTGGCTTCAGAAACAGGGCTGTGGGTGTAGGTGTACAGGGCTTGCTCCTGAAGACACTGGTTCTGGAGCCATGCAGCAAATGATTCAGAACAGAACAGAGTGTTCTTCTATCTGCTCTCCATGAGGGTGTGCGAAAGTGCTACAGAGAGAATGTCAGGCCAATTATTTAATTTTTTATTTTTCTTTTAATGCGATTGTTTGGATATTTTACTTCTAATGCTTAACTTGGGCAGTTAGCACATAAACATGCAATAGATCTGCCACATATTGTCATTTAGAGATGCAGTCCTCGCTACAGCAAGCCCCTCATCAGAATCTGGCATTTAATTGCTTGCATCTGATACTGATAGATTTTCCATCTATAGTTCTCAGCTAGAAAGATTTTGATTTTTATACTTCTAATTTCAGCAATTTTATTAACTTTGAAATGCTAGCACTTTCCTCGTCACTTTTTAAATATTTTTATGTTTTTCATTAAGTAATTCTAGGCTTCTCCTTTCTTCAGTGTAGTTTTCTCTACAACATCGTGTTGAAATGTAAAAGCAATATTTTCTCTTAATTTTAAAGACAATGAACCAAGGCATTAAAAATGAAGAGTTAAATGCTATAAATTTTCCTAAATGTCAACTACCCTCCCAGTCTCAAATTGTGTAACTTTAAAGGTGCCTTTAAGGGCCACAAATATTTTATTTTTTTCATATTAAAGTTTTCCCAGCCTCTAGCCTTATAGAAATATTTTACTTCTGAACAGACTGAGCAGCTTTTGTCTCCCCTATTGCCAAGAAAAATGGGCTAAAATCTCATTCTGTGTGAGGCTGAAGGTGGTTGCTCTAGTAAACATTCACAGGGTGCCTAATCCAGACAAAGAACACCGCCAGCTGCCACAAGTGTTTTTCTGTTCAAATACCAGGTGTTCTTCATTTCCTGATTTGTAGCCTGGTGAGGAAGCCTCCCAGAATTAGGAGAGCCAAGTTCAATTTTTGTCGTTGCCTGGGAGTAACAGGGGTGGCAGAAATGCAAGTGGTTCATTTGCTTATTTGGAGTAAACCAGACAACTAAAATATGTAGATAACAAAGATTTCGAGGCATTTTGTTTTAGTTGTGGTTATCACCTTAGTCCCTTTATACAGCTTTCTCTAAGACCGCACAAAGATCATACAGGAAATCTGCGGAAGAAGTGTCACAACAGGTTTTTTACTCAGGAATGTGTGAGGGGTAGAGTCTTTTACAGGATTCCTTTTGGTGTTTCAGGGAGTGGATCGTCCCGCTATGCCCAGATTGACATTGCAGCCACCGAGACAGCCCACAAAGTGGGGACGCAGCACGCGCAGTGCCGCGAGGAGCGCCTGCAGGAGCTCGAGCAGAAGAAGAAAGGAGCTCAGCAGTGACCTGTCTAAGAAAGAACTTTGTGCTCACCACAAAATGGTACTAATTCCTCTTCCAAAAGATTCACATTTATTGTAAAAAACACTCACACAAAACGCTGCCACTGCTTCTTGCAGTTATACCAGATTCATTCCAATATCTTGATTCCTAATTGGAAAGCTGGTAGCATGAGGGGTGTGTTTGGTCTTTCCTTTTAATTTGGTTGTAAAGTCCAGATTTTTTGTCATATACAATGACAGATGTAAGTTACCTTTTTCTGTAATTCTAAAATCATGGAGAACCTGGAACCAATTTCAGTGTTTATTAAATGGTGGCATTCTCTTTGAAAATAAAGAACTTGAATGTGTGTAGATAAGAGAATGCGAGTGTGTGTGTGGTAAGTGTACACATATGTTTGCATATGTCTGTATGTAAGCACACATTACTGGTAAAAATATATGTATATATCTGAGTGTATAAAATACTTTAAAACCTCTATTAATATATTAATGGACTCTTACAAAAGCAAGAAAATTCAGTGCCTGCTTTTTTTGCAGGTACAGTTTTTTTCAATTTATGTGCTTATTTATGGACATGCTCAACTATACTTATGGATAATTCAGTTTTATACCTCACCAAGTCCTGCAGCTTTGGCTAAAGTTGCTCAGATGTAAAAGCTGTAGTGTCAGGGATGCACATGTGTAGGCAAACAGACAAGAGCACACGAGTTATTTAATTATGTCTATAAACCACAGTAATGTGAAGGGGCATTTGGGTGCTTCTGTTTTAAAACAGCCTAGGTCAGAACATAAGTTTGATTTCATAGTTGCTGGGTACCTGTAATTCTTAGCAATTTTTCTGGAGCTGAACATATGTATCGTTTTGAAAATCAGGTCTCAATTTTCTCTCACAGCATATTTTAAAACCAAGGTATTCAAAAGAATCATTTACTTTTCAAAATTGAGTCTTTTATATCACAAAAACTATTCCTAATGTAAAACCAGCATTCACCTTAAATTTAAAACTTTATTGAATAATTCTCTGCTGTCTCTAAGTAGCATAAAATCAGTTCTGTGTAAGAGAATTTCTCCAAAGATGCTACAGAATTGAGGCACAACAGGATGTTATCTTCTAACATAGGTTTAACCACGAGTCTGCCATATCTTGCTTTTGTACAGTGAGATTTTATGATTCAAAACTTAATTTCCCATGTTGTGTTGTCTATGTAATTCTTCTTTTTATTTGTCCTCATATAAAATATTATTTAAATAAAATGTTATATAAAATGTATGGCAGTGGCACTAGACTAACACAGAAATGCACTTAAGAAGAAAAAATTTTTTCTGATAACATGTCAGCTTTGGCTTCCAGAAGTTGCCAGGAGTGACATCTTGGATTTTTTGATTGTATCCTCTTAAGATCCAGTATCACAGCCAAATTCTCTTTTCTAGATATGCATTATAATTTATATTGGTGAGTGGAAGTTTTGTGCCAGTGAGGGTTTCACTAAGTGACTTAGAATGAGAGGTGGGGTTTTGGTTTTGAGGCAGAATTTAACCTTTAAATTTACTTGAGTGTAGCCTCAATAGTCATGTAAAATATCAGAAATCTCTCAAATAAAAAAAACCCAAACATGTTCGAGAGTTGACAATTGCCATTCTTATCTGTCCTGTGTTCAGATGTATTTTTCTGTTGATCCACCTAGCATATTTCTAAAGGGAAAAGAGATATTTCTTATTAGAGTCAAAGTTTAAAAGATTTTTCTTTGACACGTGGACAGTGGTGATCTGCTTTTTGAATTTCAGTACAACTGGAATGGCCTGGGCTTCCTGGGGCCAGGTTTATCTGACTGAACAGTTCTTCAGTCAAGGATCCTCCACTGGAGGACTTGCAACATTAAATCTGTTGTTACGTGACTATTTAATATTTACGATGAGCACAGCTTGACTGATGCATTGAAATGCAGTGTTTTCCATGACAGTATATAATGAAGCTACAATATTTCTATTGCAAAAATCTGTTTACCAGGAAAATATCTTACCCATGGTCTCTACAAAGGCTGCCTTTCTGTATGTTGCTTGTATTAAATCTGGGAGTTGTAGCATGGGTAAGGATTTGGCACAGTAGTAAAGGTCGTCAGATTGCTGCTGGCCTCACAGAGGAATCACAATTTAAAAAACTGTATTTTTCAGGCTGAGCAGGGCTGTGAATCTGTGCATGCACATTGTTCTCTGTGCACGTGTTTGTGTATGTCATAGTAATTTCTGTTTCTTTTTAATTTTTTTTTACTTCACTTGAATAGGACAAACAGAACCGATGACTTTCACTTAGTTTCAAAATTCACTTTATATTCCCATGCACTAAGGTGTATTAGGGGCTGAAGCAGGAGGCCAAACCATACTGTTGCATCTGGTAAAAAGTGGTTGGTTGATGTTTTGGTAATACCTTGCAGGTGGTACCTCCCTGTCAAGTTAGAGGCTTGACATTTCTGTTGAAGAAACTAGAGCTTTCTCATTTGAACAACAGGAGCTTACAGAAATTGAAACCTTTTTCCCTAAATAAATAAAATCATGAGCCTTCAGCTTCCACTAGTGAACTGGGGGCAATGGAAATCAAACCATAGTCCTATGAGCAGGCTTGGGCTCACCATGTAGCTTTCAGCTCTAGTACTATTGTTGATGTACAAATAAGGGATTGTTCACACACCTTGCATAAAACATGTGCATGAGTGATCTAAAGTACAGTTTGTGATTCCTATGGGATGATTCCAGGTTCAGAGCTCTTTGCCAAAAAATAAGAAAAAAAAAATCAAAATATCTCCCATACTTTTGGAGATAAATGCAACTTGTAACTTCTGATGATAAAAAGAAGGATTTGCTAATTTTTAATTTAGCATTCCATCAGCGTCAGATCGCCTCCTGTTTTTACCAGGAGCACAAAGCATTAATTACCAGAAGAACAAAACACTGTGATGTGGCTGGTACTTCAGTGGGGTGTTCTTGAAGGACTTAAACATGGCAGAATTGCTCTTGGTGATAAGAAAACGCTGTCAGCAAGTGCAGTGTTTGGGCATAAGCACTGGTGTGCTGTGTACGTACCTCTCTTTTCCTGAGAGCCCTACTGCCAGATGTAACTGCTGCTTCAGTGGGGTTGATGGCATTGTTCAAAAGCTGCAATGGAACAGTTTTATATGCAAATATTTGGGTGATGGAATTTTCTCCAAGGAAATGTGCTACAGGATGGAGGGCTGGAGTTTGGAGGGATTTAATATCCCAACAATGCAAATTCTCAGGGTTTTAATAGCACTCTGACGTCTAATCGTGGAAAATGCCAGTAGGTGTCTTTAGGCATGTAAATGTTGGTGAAAATCTGCCCTGAGAGTTGTTTTTAGCAAATGGCTTGGAAAAATTCCTAATTTTTCCTCTCTGCTGTAAACAAAACAGTTTTAATTAGTGTTGCTTGGAAAACTATATTTGAATTTGAATTATGAGTGATTACATTTTTTGTGAGATGCTGAGACATGCAGCCTTTGGTAAGTTTCTCTTCTAGTTTGTCTGGAATAAGACACATACTTGCTAAAATAACCACAGGAGGAAGACACAGTATTTCGTGAGTTGCTGTTAAAATTATAGTGTCTTTTTTTTTTTTTTTTAAGATGACAATGCTGTTATATTTTTATGTCACCTTTTCTTTGGGAAGATCCTCAGCTCTCATTTGACCAGTCATACAATCAATGTTCTACAATCTAGGTTGAAAGGAAATGTTAATTTAACATCATACATCAATAAGAACGAGCAAAGCAGAGTAAGGCTGGGAGAGTTAGAAGTAATTAAAAGGAAGTTTTGTAAGGGGCAGGTCGGCACCAAACACAGCACAAACAGCTGGGCAAAAGAGGTGAATGTGTGTTCAGCCTTGGTACAGCCTCACCTCAAGAGCTGTGTGCAGTGCTTGGCCCCACAATTTAAGACGCAAGAGAAGGTCCCTGAATATGTCCAGAGAACAACAAAGCTGGTGAAAGAGCTGGAAGTTCTGTGAGGGGAGGCTGAGGGCTCTGGTTTTGTGTTGTTTGGAGCAAAAGAGGCTGAGGGGTGACCTCAGTGCTTTCTGCAGCTTCCTAAGGGGAAGCAGAGAAGAAGGTGCTGAGCTCTTCTTGCTGGTATCCAGAGAGAGGATGTGCAGGAATGGTTCAAAACTGCACCATGGAAGGTTTAAGCTGGACTTTGCAAAGCATTTCTTTACCAAGAAGATGGTCAAACACTGGAACAGGCTTCCCAGAGATGTGATTCTTTCCCCAGCCCTGCCAGTGCTTAAAAGGCATTTGGAAAATGCCCTTAAGAACATGCTGACTTTTGGTCAGCCCTGAATTGGTCAGGCAGGGGGATTAGTTGGTTGATATTGCTCCCTCCCAATTGAAATAGTTCTATTCTATTCTATTCAGAGTAGCCTCACTCTGAGGCTTAGGACAGCAATAGCAGTTGATTATTTATAAATCAGTTATCAGTTTTCTCTGTAAGGCTGGAATATAAGTGACAGGAAAATACTTGTAATCTTGACCTCGATTCTGATACAAGAAATAATGTTGTAAGACAGTGAGCAGGTTTAGGAAAGTGCAGCTGACATGTGAACTTTGAAATTTAGTTAAGCTTGAGGGTGAGTGAACTTTAAAACTTATATACTTTCAAACGTTCGCCTGCATCAGAGCATCTAGAAATAATTCAAATTTATTATCCCACTGTGTACACAGAGGCGTATGTAACATCACCATTTTACTGAAATAATACGTGTCAACTTATTTGAGGAATATGTAGGGAGGGGGATCAGAAAGCAGATTTAGCATGACAGTAATTTTTCCCTACATTATATGGTTGTGAAATCCTTAAAAAGAAAAATAAATAAAAAGCCCTAGCATCTACTATTGTATAAGTTAAATTTTACTCATCTGTGGGCTGAGCTGGCAATTTATGGATAGTCCATATACAGAAAATAGAGCTGATGAGATGTTCAGAAAGGAACTTGGTCTTTGGATACTGGAGTTCTATTATGTAATGAATCACTCAGATTCATTTCCCCCCATGTCTCTGCCACCTTTAGAGGACATACCCCATGGCCTGCCTTTGGCTGCTGTAACACTTAGTCCTTTTACTGCCAACAGCCAGCAGTATTGGACACAAATGGGGAAGCACAGGAAATATCTTCCTGGGAATTTGATGAAGTAGGTAGGTGTCAGCAGAGAGCCAGAAAGCAGCAGCTGTCCTTTGCCAGGACTGGCAGAAGGGCAGCACCAGAAGAGTGTGTGTCTATAAGGAGCTATGAAACTGTGAAACAGCACTGTAATCTGAGAGGAAGGTGCCCCTAATTCTGGGTTCAGCTGCACCAGGGTCATTTACAGGGGATAAGGTATTTATTAGAGATGGATCAGGTCTGCTGAAAGCCCAGGACCTGATCTTGGATGTGCTGTCTCTGTGCTTTCTATGGTGAATGTAAGACAGTAGTGACCATAAGTGACCATAAGCGATAGCTGTGGGAATGCCTTGACTGCAGTGCCAGCCCCGAGTGTGTTGCCTAGGAGCTCTGCAGACAGCAAATACTCTTCAGCATGTCTACCTCTGGACAAGCTCTCCTTTGCAGAGGCAGCATTTAACAAGCTTAGACCCTCTCATTGCTGTTGCTCTGGCTGGGGAATTGTCAAGGTGCAAGTTACAGGCTGCAGCTGGCCACATCTGCAGTGTGGACCGTGATGGGAACCCTGTCCCTCTGTCCATCAGCACAGAGCTTGCTCTGAGCACTGCAGGGAGAGAGAGAATAAACTGGATAACAGAAAACCACTAACTGCACCCTGCTTTGTCTCTGCTGTAAGTGGTCAAAGCTGAACAGGGTGAGTTGCTCTGTTCCTAGGTTGGAAGGAGATGATGAGAATTCATGTTTTTCTCATGGTATGCTTGTGGCTAAACATGGTCACTCCTGTCCTGTAATCCCAGACACATACTGTGGCAGTACTTTGATTTGGAATTCTGACTGTCCTATTTGGTTATATTGGCTATTTTGTTCTTTCAAAAATTCTAGTACAGCTGTTTGTACATATGGCATTAAAATGAGAAGGAAAACAATTCCTGAGAACACCTCTGGAAAATCGTGTACTTATCCTGAATTAATAATCACTAATAAAACCTTTGTTTTGCAGTTCTGCAAAGAATGAGGGTCAGTTCTGCAAGGCCTGAAACAACAGATTGGTAGTGAGGGTTTAGTGACACCAGCAAACTGAGGCTAATGCAAACATTGTCATAACATATCCATCCCAGATGTAAACGTGAGACCCAGAACTTGGATCTGAAATGATTGGAAAATGGACTCTTTCCCCATTGAAGGACCATGCAGTTAATAGTTTTGGTTCAGGCATTTTTTTGAATTAGAAACTGAAATTTGAATTTTGAGGTTGGATTAAAGGATCCAATGCCAGGCATTATAAATTATTGTTTTTCCATGTGCAAATTTCCAGTTCTCAGTGTGTTTATTCTTAAAATAGTGTAGTTCCCTTCTCTCTTTAAATTGCCTGGAAAATTACAACTGTAGAACATTAAATAGCATTTCATTTTAGTAGGAGGCTTATTTCAAAGTGATTAAACACTCATTTTGCCTATAGAAATTGGCAGGTTTATGTTACAGTAGACCAGTTGTTGAGAGGCAACATTTGAGACTGAAAAGGCTAGTTTTATTAAAATGGACGTGTGGAGCTTTTATGGTAAATTAATGCAGCAGTGAATGAACAAAGTGTACATGTTAAGCATTAATATCTGTGTACTGTTTTTGATTTAGCAGAGTGCCCTTTTGTTGGGTGGTGGGATAATATACTTTTAAATTTGGATATGAAAGTGCTTCAAGGGCTATTGATAAAAGCATTTGGGTTGCAATTGTTTCTATACCAAACATGGCTCAACTTGAAATATTTGCTGTGGAGGAAAACTTATGACTTTATTTTGGCTTTACTGGGCAGATTTTATGAATACTTCTATTTTATGCCTGTAGATACCAGTAAAAGAAATCCATGCAGTCTTTTTTTTCTTCCCAATAGGCGCTAGATGAATGGACTGAAACACATGTTAACTGTATGTTGTATTTGGAAATGTTACTTCTGGTATTTAGAAGCACTTGGTTAGATAACATAATGTATACAGGAAATGGAGCACCCAGCTCTCAGTTACAAAGGTAGGTCTGTTTGTATTGAAAGCAACAATCTGTTCTATTTATTGACTTAAATTACTTTATTTCTTCTATTCTCATTAAATGCTATGGAACGAAAAAATATATTTAAAATATATTTTAGAGCTTCCTGTGTACTAGTTACTGGTAAATGCTCATCCAAGATCAGCTGTTGAGGCAGCACGTTCTGGAAGATAAGGTGGTTTCTCTGTCTCTTGCTTTCTACCTTAAGATGCATTAATCCTGGCTTGAGGGAACCCCACAGGGAGAACTGGACACACAGCAAGCAGGAGAGCCCAGCCAAGGATCCTGTTCCCACCAGCTCCTCAGAACAGGGATCCCTTCCTGCAGAAATGGGATCTGAAAAGGCAGATGGCACTTAACAAAATGTAATTGATCTCTACTTGGTGAATTTAAATACTCCTGCTATTGCCAGATCTATCAGTCATCAGCATCCCTTGGGAGGGGAGAGGGGAAATTATTGCAGCAATAAATCTGCTACAGTGCTGTTCCTTATCTGTCTTGGTAGAATGATGCCATCTTAGCTGCTGTACCAACATGTAGGATGTGCTTTTTTTAAAAAAAAACTTGGTAATTTTTGTTGCATTCAATGCCTTATGTGTTTATTTCCCTCATCTTTCCACCCCCCTTTTTAACAAATAAAATCTGTCCTACATGAAGTCACTGAGATGTTTACTTAAATTGAGGTTTTTTTAGAGCAGGATTTGACTGACTATAAAGTATTAAATGTTCTGATTTTTTTTTCCTAAGAAATGCAGTTCTTTCCTCCTTTTTCTGCACCTGTTTTTGTATTTCAAATTGTTTCTCAGAGTGGTTTAAAAACTTGCTAATTTGAAAAATTACAAAAGGATCAGATAAAACACCTATTAAGGAAGAGAAGATGCAACTACTGTATAAAAGTGTTAGTTCTTTCCTTTTCAGATGCCTCTTCCATGCGGTCTCACCTATGAATTCCATTATTCACCTCTCACAGGGTACAGGACTGTAGCTATATCTCATTTATACCTTTTTTCTTGGCTTTGAATTTTTGTTGCTATTTACAGAAATACAGGAGTGGTGACTCAAGTTATTTTTCAATCTTTAATGTCTCCAACACTACCCACTCTTGTTATCTTGGCCATATGAATAGTCTTTGGAGGATTAAAACTGCAACAATGAACTGAGTTGTACATATGTTGATGTGTGTGAGGTGCGGACCATAGAAACCAGAGGGGAATCAGACTTTACACTTCCCTAGCCTGTCCTGAAACGTTAAAAAGCAGAGAAAGCTCCAAGGAGCCCTGACAGGAACAGAGACTATTGCTCATGTTTTCTCTTATGCTGCTGGAGACTCTAACTCAGCCACAGACTATCTCAGGGGGAAGTTGGGTGCAGGGCAGCAACAGCCTTTTTATTTTTGTTCTCCTCTAGGTTTGTGTGCCCAGTCTTTGGGCCTGATGACTCATTAACAGCTCTGTTCAGTAAGTGAAGTGAGGTGACTGTGCTGACCCCCGTCTCCAACCTTTGCCTCTGACTCGCTGACTCGCTCACAGTTTTAAATTACTGTGACATGTAAGTATTTTGTCAGCCTCTTGTACTTTGCAGCACTTGCCAAGCATTCTCTCTGCTTGAGCCCACCTGGCCTTTGAGCCTAATTACTGTCATGGTGGGGTAGGTAAAGACACAGCTCAGCCACTGCCTGATTCAGCCATTGCCTCTTTAAAGCCTCTACTGAAGCACCTCTGCACTTGTTCCGTAACTGATCAGACCCTGGTTACTCATTCCATGAATCCAGCACCTTCTGCTGTTCCAAACTTCTTCAGAAATTCTTGGATAAGCATCTTCTACTTCAGGTACACACTGAAGATGAAATCCAGCTTTGTGCTGTGCCCTCTTGTGTGGAGCACACGGCTGCTGTGCCTGCCTTCAGTGCAGGCTGAGATACTCACGTTGCTTTCCTGTGTGTAGCACATCTCCCTCAGCAGCAAGACCTGAACGTGCTCTGTGAAAGCTGTTCCATTGCCCACAACCCAGCCAGGACTGCCCAGCAGCAGTGGCTCAGTGCTTTTTGTAGCTTCTCTCCTCTGCTGATGCATTTACTGCATGTGTCCAAATTCTTCACCCAGGAGCCATGCTGTGGGATCCTCCACATCCAGGCTACAGCCACCAAAATGACCTGTGGCACAGATTTAGTTCTCACCCTGCCAAAGGCAAAACTGAAGGACATAGTGAAGTCTGTGCTTTCTAACATAATATAGAATACATTTCTGTTCTGCATTCACAGGGAATTGATGAAGACAAACTCTTAAGATAATACAGCTACAGCTCTGATACAGAAGCTGAACAGCCCTTAAAGCCATAGTCTGGGGAAGAAATAGTGTGTAGCATTTAAAAAAAACCAAGCCAGTTTTCTCAAAAATGGCTTGTAGCTATTTTTGGATTTACTTTTTTTAGCTTGCCAACCAAAAGTATACCATAAACAACATGAACAGAACCATGTCCAAGGAGCCTGCTAATATTAGTGGTGGCCTGTTATTGTGATGGACAGCAATTCTCTGGAATATAAATAACTCTTAGCTTACATTAAATTTAAAAAGTATAAAAAGAAAAGAAAGCTTCCTGCTTTTTCTCAAAGTAAGACTGCTACCACAGTTTTGGTTCAGATTACTTGCATATGAAGATATAGTTTTTAAGTAAAGAATCATGTTACTTTTAACCCATGATGACCCAAGAGGAGTGGCCGATTCTGACTGAATGGGTCTCTTCAGTATTTCTCATGGAACAGGCAGGGAGAGCGAGGCTTGAGGACAGCTGCCTCATCCAGCACAACCCAGCACTGCCATCTGTGAGGGACAGAGCTCCTCAAACAAAGCAGCTGTAATGATTCACCCACACTGGACCTTGGTCTTGGCCTTGTCCCTGGAACAGTTTCATGTGAAACGTTCATTTGAAATAAAGGGTCAGCATTGTTATTACAGACAATTTCAACCACGATGTCTGATATTCACCAAAGTTCTGACCAGAAAAAGCTGGCCTTGAAAGGGGAAGTGATAATAATTTTACTGGAGATTGCACTGGAATATGTGCTCAGAGAGAAACTGCTTTAGAAATCCTTCTGCCTATTCATAACAGAAATGGCCTTGTGGTGAAAAACTACCTCTTCACTCTTAAAAACTAATGTGTGAATGAACACTACAGGAATTAGCAACATGCTCAAAAAACAAGTCTGGTTACTTCTCACTGTATGAAAGGGAGAGTGAAAAAAAAAAGCCTCATGAATATATTGTTTTGATTTTTTAATGACCAAGTGTGGCAAAATCAAAGCAACCATGAACAAGATAATGGTACACACGTGTTAGTCAGTAACTCTAATGCGCAAATTGACCTCAGTACTTTTTTCCTCCTTACTCTTCCTCCCCCTCTGACATGGAAGATTCATATACAGTGCAGCAGTGCAGCTCTGAGCCACTGCTCAAAGTCAGTAACAATATTTTTGTTACCTTAAGTAGGAAACGTAATAGGCCAAGCATTGAAATAAAGACTCTTCTGGCCCCTGATTAAACATCCTGTACCTCAGTGTTTGCTTTCACTGATCACAATACCTTACGTGACCATAAGATTAGTATTTTTTTACTAGCAGGAATCCTTTGAGAATTCACATATTTCTTCCTTTTGACATGACTGATTATTTCAAAGGCTGCTACTTGATTCAGATGTAAGATTTATATGATCCAAGATATGCATCCTAAATATTTAATCTAATAATTTAATTTTACAGTGCAAATACAAAATTGGTAATTAAGTAGACAAAAAAAAATTCTTACAGGACACATCTGTTCAATTCTTACTATTTCAGAAAGACTCCTTGGTAAGCCCTGTTCAAAAGAACACATTAACTGCTTTGTGTTAATAGATTGATCCCATGAAGTAGAATAAATTTTATAGTTCATTATGTTGAAGACCTTGAGAGATTCTGCTGGATAAGTCTTGCAAGTGCTTCTTTACCTATCAGGAAAACAAAACACACAAAACAGATTTCAGGAAGACAATAAATTATCAATATAGTAATTTATTCAGATTTTGCTATGAGTATTTGTTACAAAAGAAAAAGCAGAGAGCAGAAGATTTCAGGCCGTTTTGAATTAGGTCTATAAAAAACGATTATGTGTATGCTGTACTAAACATGGAGAACAGATGTGCCCTGAACTCTCTTTCTGGAAGTCATTCTGCTTGCATGAAAAATCAGCACTAGATAATCTACTTCCCCTCTGCTACTATGTTAAACTTTCAACATGTATGTAACACTGGATTTATACAGACCTTATATCCTAGTTCCTTTGTCTTTTCTTGCAGCATGGCATATTTCTCTTTGTTTCTGTTCAGATGATCCTTGTCTCCAGTTCCCTCCACATGCTTCAGTTTCTGGTGTGAAATCTCTAATTGTTTCTGGTAATGATGGTGCTTTTCAATTTTTGCTTCAAAATGTTTCAGCTCCTCCTAAGACAACAAATACACACAACTTCACAGGAATTTCTTTCCAAGCCTTCTTTTCCCTTGTCAAGACACTGCTAATGATACTTTACTAAGTCAGGCACAGAAAGCTTTTTCAGTTCCCTGCCTCTTGTCTGGACAACCCATTACCATCACCACCAGACTCCTGATTTTGAAAGCATGTGCTGAAAACAACCCACTGCAGAGTCCGCAAAATGAGACTGCGGGTGGCTGTGAGGTGCTACGAGATGAGAGCAGTGAACACCAAGTAAAAATTTAGGCGTAAGAACAGTGAACTGAGGGGAGGGACACAAATTTTAAAATAAGCCTCTTTTTAAAATCTGATAAACAGGCAGAGTTTTCTCTATACAACTTGAATTTAATAAAAGTGGTATGAACGTCACAGGAATGAATTTATTATTTCCTTGAAAAGCTGTCTTTATCCCAGTAGTTTTGTGTCAGCTCAACACAGCTCCAACATGGGAAGTTAACAATACAAGAGATAGGCATGAGAGGGAAATTGCTGGGTATACAGATTACAAGGACACAATTAAGACATTGGGTAAGAGGGTAAATCTAGTGCATTGGAAACAAAAAAAAGGGCCAGATCTTTCAACGATTTAAAATATGCAACACTTATTTTGAGAATTTCAGAATTTTCATTCTGCTGATTTTAACAGAACCAACATATGATTAATTACACACGTTTATATATCTGAAGTATTAAAAAAGCAGCATAACTTTTTTATGCTGTCTGGAGGGTAATACAGAAGTGGCTGCAATCAGAGTAACATCGAGTGTTTATTTATGTGGCAAAGTATCTTTCCGCAAGAGAAGTCACTGGAATTCTACTTACCCGAAAAGATTCAAGTTCTTTCTCAGTGAAATTGGCTGATTTGGCCATGTCCCACAAATCAATCACTCTTGGTTCTTCAAATTCTAAACAAACACATATAACAAAATGAAAATCTGGATACAAAGCTCTTAATGCCCAACTTCTATGAAAGAAGAAGAGATGATTTCTCACATACATGCAGATATTAATAACAGAGATATTAAGCACTGCATTTCTAATACATCTATTTAGACGAAAAGGGACAAGTATCCAAGTATTGGATAAAATTAGATACTAGTACTAGGTAAAACAGATAGCTTTTTAAAAGCAAAAAAACCCAAACACAAGGAACTGGATAAAGGCATTGCTTACCCTGCATGTTGTCTCATTTACTTGCCCTCCTGGGGTTGAAGGTGCAATATCCCTTTTCATGTGGGCATGGAAGACAGAACTATCCTCTTAACACACTGATTGTATCCTTTCATTAGGCTTCCAGCATTTGGTTCTAAATAAAACTGGCTGGCTCCATCTCTTCAGCCCACTGTGGTTCACTATGCACTGTGATACTGTGACTATACCCTTTTACTTGCCCACTGATTTTAATTTTTTTAAAAATAAATGAATCCCAAATAAGCACAAACCCCACTGTATCATACCACTGGTTGTGTCATATCCCTGGTGACTGACTTTACGCAAACGCTCAAAGCCCTGATTGATGCTTCTTAACTTCTCCTTGAGTTCTCTGTGTTTGTTGTGCAAGATTTCCTCTTTCACCAGGTTCTCCTCAGATGGATTGATAACATTTTTGTGGATATCTGTTGAAGACAGTGTTACTGATTGTGAGCCAAATCTTGATAAGTCAAAAACTCCAGAAATCCCCCAAATCTGAGGTGAATAAAAGATGTTAAGTTCCTAGGATTTGAGTGCAAATAAAGCATCAAAACCAGACTTAAAGAAGTAATTCCTTTTGCAGGTCAATATTCAGATCAATGCCCCTTGGTGCTCTGGAGGGTGATGTTACAGAAAAGCCTTATAACCCCTACTGGGCACCAGATTATAGTAAGGAGATGTTCTTATTTTCCCAGGTTAGCAATATCCCAAGAAAATGGGATAAGGACGCTTAGTGAGTTCTTCCCTGGACATTTAATGAACCAAGACATCTGATGGTGAAATGATTTCCAGCAGCTTCCAGCTTGGACTATGTAATGTAATCATCAAACTGTCGGCTTTAGAATTTTTCAGCTCTAAAAATTTTAGCTCAGATTAGTACAGCAAGCTGGGTTCAGATCCTTGATGGTCTAATAAACCTCAGGCTTGATGCCTAAGATACTCTGTATATCCTCTTGGGCTCCCAGCTGGTGAGCTAAAACATGCATGTTTCTGCAGACCTAGAACCACATTTTGCAGCAGTGGATTTATGCTTGCTGCATAATTTCCTGTAAACTAAATTGTTCATCTGCTGGCATCTTCCCTGCTTGAAATGGAGGCAGAATCACAAAACTGAAATGGGAACATTTTCATTAGCTGGCAAGAATTTTGGCAGCTAATGCAGAACTAAACCAAGAAAGTATCTGAAAATGCCAGCATCTGCAAGCAGTTCTGACAGAAATGTCGAGAATTTCAAAGAAATTTGGAAGCAATGGGCAGAGAAAAGAGTTGCAGTGATCTTGAAACACCAGAGAAATATTCAGGCACCTTCTGTCCTGCTCACAGTCTCCAGCAGAATATTGTATTCATGAACCTTTTCTTTGTGATGCTTAAATTCTCGCCAAAGCTTGTCCAACTCCTCATCAGAAAACTTCCCAGAGGTCTTGGCCTGAAAGAAACATGAGCTCATTATGCTTTCCAGGTGCCCTCAACTGCCAAGATGTCTTGCCACTTCTCACCATATTTAGAAAATTATTAAGTGCAGCTTTTCTTCAGATCTTTTGTTTTAATTCTCTCAATATTTGTACGTGGCCAGGCTTCAGATGCTGATGGCTAAGAGGCCTTTAATCATGTCACAAGGAAGTTTGCTTCAGACTTATAAAGTTGGACTTGGTATGGACTGCCCAGTGAAAAGTCTGGCAGTTCTATTCCACAGGAAACAATTTAATACAGAAATAAGGGCCATGGAGCTCCATAGGCAACTGTAAGGGGCCATGTGCATGAAGGATGTAGCCTGATATTAAACTAATCTTTACTTCATCTTACTCTACTGGCAAGTGAAGATTTTATCACTGCTGTGCACTTGTTCTGTAACAATTAAGGAAGCACTGCTCGCACAGCTGGGGCACTACCCATAAATCTGGTGGCTCAAAAGTAAATGTTTTTGATATCTATTCAGACCCAACCCTTTTTTTTGCTTAGGGAGTATTTCTCCTATTGCATTTTACTGTTCCCCAAAGCACAGGACATTATGTCTCTTGCCTGAGCTGTATCTAGTTACAGTAACGTTTTAAAACCCAGCGAATCTTTTTTTTCTGCTTTACTACCACTGCACTAGACACACAGGAAAATTCTTTAGATTTAACTGACTAGTTGCTTCTTGAAACTTGAATTATTTAATTTCTGACGATTTTGACTTTGCCAGTTTTAACTGCCCAAACATGCATAAAAACTTCCACTTTTTATGCATGAATGCAAATCCTGGAAATTTTCACTTGAATGTAAGTCCTTATTTAACACCCTTCTGACAATACATTTCACTTTTAGACAGTCTAAAAATTGGTTCTATTTTAAATGCATCTTTTAAAAAAAATCCATAAACAACAGTAAAAAAAACTGGGAAAAACACCATAGATACACTACCACAGAGTGTGACATTCACACTAAGGAAAGCCATGAGTCCAGGGAAATGTGATGAAATACTGTTTAACCTCAGGAGACCCAGGCTCCGCCCTTCAGACTCATGGGGGTGTTTTATTTGCCAAAGACACTGTGCCACTGCTGGATGATCTGCATGTAGATCCCAGGGCACAAAGATGTGAGCTACAGAGCAAGGCATCTTGGTCAGTACTTAACAAAAGAGTAGTAGAGCTATTAATTTCCAATTCTGGGTGCTCTCAGAAGACACAGCTAGGAGTTCAATGAAGAAATACTGATTTCCTACGCTCCAGTTCCTGGAAACCTTACTCACCTTGCTCCATAATTTTTCCAGTCTTGGATCATCTAGTGTATCGCTTTCTGTGCCATCTTTAATATAGTTGGTGTCAACTAGCTGAGAGTCCTTCTTTCCATTCATTCCATATTTAGTCATAATGACTGCAAGGGAATAGAAGATAAAGAAACATGAGAACCAGCTATGGATGTATGGAAGGTGAGAGATGAGCTACATTCATGACTTGCAGAGCTGGACTTTGCAGCTCACAGAGGAAAAGCTAACGGTTCAAGACACAGAGGTCCAGGTTTAATGACCTCTTCTGAAATTATTGGGAGCAAAGGAAACTGTTGGGTTCCTGCAGCTCCCTGCTGACCTCCGAAGAACTTGTGTTCAGAAAGACAATCTGTTATTTCATGGTTCACAGGTGTCTAACCATGCGTGTGTCTGACGCAAAGTTTATATCCCTTCTTTCCAAGACAGACCTTACCATTTAAGTTGCGTCTCAGCTTGGCTTCCTTCTCTCCATCTTCATCTAGCCCTTCAGCCTTCAGTTTTTTCCAGCTTAGCTCATCCTTTTCTTGTATTTTTAGATCACTGTGCAACTCTGCCAGTTTCACAGCAGAGAGATGGAGCTAACAAGAACACAGAAAGGTTTGTATTTAGTTATGTGGAGTCCCCTCTTGCTTCAGAGCTATCTCAGAAACCAGTACAGATACATAAGAATCAGTATGGCACAGCAATTCTTCTCAAACAACATGCCACTGCCACTGCACGTGCTTTCTTGTGGACCACCTTCCAACCATACAGTTATAGTGAGTTGAAAAACTTTATTGGTTAGTACAGTTTTTCAGTCTACCAGGTCACTGAGGATGGCCTTGAACGTCAAAAAGCCACTTCACCAGCAATTTTTACTATGATCAAAATGAAAAAAAATTCTCAGATAATTTCTTAACATGGTTTATGTACATTAAAACATACAAAATGTAGAGGTATTCCTGTCTGACATACTGGGAAAAAAAGCTAAGACACTGAGGCTGAAAATAGGAAAGAAAAATGTTAGTTTAAATGAATGCTAGGTCAGCTTGAAATTTGGTGAGTAACAGAGAAAACAGGAACAGAGACAATGACTAATGCAATTGGCTAAGCAGCACTGCTGTGAGTTGATCCTGAACTTCCAGGTTTTAGACACCTTAGTTATTCAGTTTAAAACAAAGAAATGTAATAAATCATCTTAATACTTCAGAACTACTTTTGTCTATGTCTACATGCATGTCAACAAACAAAAGATGAGGTGACGACGAGCCCAGAGAAGAGAGGTGATAAAACCCCCCCAACCCAGCTCCCAGCAGCTCAGATCCAGCTTGAAACCACTTGGGCTTGTTGGTCCTAGGACAAATTTATTTACTGGACTTGTTTTTTTTATTTTTATTTTTTTTTAGTCATTAAAACCACCTTACAGATTATAAAAATTCTCATTTTCAGTGAGGAAGCAGCATGTTTAATAAACACAGACTCAGAACTCAGTACTGTTTTTAAACGTCAGAATGATACTGAAAAGATTCAGCCACTCCTTTGTGTCTCAGTAGGTTATTTTAAACTAACTAGGAAAAGTGTCATTACTTTGAGCTAATGCACATCCTATTGACAGGAATTCAGGAAAACTATCCCCATTATTGTTTCTGTTTCCATCTTAGGCTGTCCTATTAATTAATCTTGTGCTACTGCATATAATTGTTTTGATTTTTAAACTAGTTTTTTTTTCCCCCTGCATTTTGCACTTGTCTTACTGAGATTACTAAAATCTAGAGTAGTTAGAATCACAGGTAAATATAATACTTATAAAACACATTAAAACTTCTGATCCCTCTAATACTAAAGCAAGGAGTGTCTCTGTTGTCTTCTTTACCATCTACTTTTGGGGAACTGCTCGATAGAAACAAGGCACTTAGAAGGAACCACTTTGTTTACGGCTCTTAGTATGTGCTAAAGTAAAAGAAAAACCTTAATCATGTACTTATTTGCTTTTCTGGTGCAGGATGACCTGGACAGCTCAACGTGTCACTGCTGCAGTGGCACACAGTATCAATATTTTCCTCAGCAAGAATTGTGCCCTGAAGCTTCAAGACTGAGTGAAAGGTTTGCTACAAATCGTGAAGGGAATGGCCAAGCATCTTGGTAGCTCTGTACTCTAACATTAGTCAGCATTCAAGTAGTGTGGACTTCGCATGTAGTTATGCTGAGTAAATACACGAAAAAAATAGCCAGCAGTAATTAGATAAGAAGTAATTTAGCTCTTAAGTACTGCATATATAGAAAAATAGAATCTCTTATATGTGTGACCTTGTCATCAGAGACGCACTACTGTATAAAAAGATTACACAGTGCAGTGTACGTTGGAGCCTCTCTGCAGTTACTGCAGTCTCATAAACATGCACAGCTTTCTGTTCTCTAAAAGTTATAGAAAAGAATATCAGAACTTCTAAATATAAATTTTGGAGACATCACCAATGAAACATTTTTAACTCTTAATAAAAACTAAGGAACTACATTAAGCCCATTGTACTTAAAGGAAACACCCCCCCCATTCCCCCCTCAAACATTCTATTCAAATTTTTCCCAATTACAGTAATATTTTTCTGATTCTCACTGTAATATAGTATGAAATTCAATTAACTGTCCTTTTAAGCATTATAAATCCTTTGAAACCTTTTGGAAGCCCTTTGCCTGTCCAATTTGTATAACACAGAATGAATATATAAGCTAATTTAAAGTATCCAGTTCAAGAACTGCTTCCTTCAAGGTTATCTCATGTAGGACTGTGAGAAATACCAGGGAAAAACTGTCAATGGATAGAACTCCCTCCTCATGTTACTACCACACAGATATACTGGAATAAGTAGCTAGAAGCAGAGGTGAAAAGCTAAGTTTAATGATTAAATAACCAAACAACAATCTCCTTACACTCATTCCTTTATGCTGCCTGGACATTAACATCCAAGACAGGTACCTGGCAATTCTGGGAATGAGTGCTGGAAATTTGTCAAACATTACAATTAAGTCATTTGCAGTTGGGCAGACTGCAATCATTATGTGCAATATCCTTACCTACACTCTTGCCTCCAAGAAGGAAGAGTTCTTTAGTACAAATTTACTATTTATGAAAAGAGATTCTGGAGAAAGATCAAGTCCTCCCTCACACCCTCAAGGAAACAAGGAGGAAGTCTGGCTTGCTGACTCCTGGTCCCACTAAGTAACATTGTGGGGCTTTTTTAAGAACTGCTCTTCCAGCTGTGTGTTGCAACACTAAACTGTGGTATCTGACTTTTATGTCAAAACAAAGAAGTTCTCTGTTTTCAGTACTTTCTCTACCACTACCAAGATAAAGGAATGAAGAGTTCAGCATTGACACATGGAAGGATTTCAAAGCAGATGTAACACACAGGCATACTTTTCCTCTTATTTCATATATTGCCCAGACATACTGAAAAATCACTTTATAAAATACACACTGGGTGACAGTTGTACTCAAAAGTGAAATTTAGATGGTGGTAAATTTAGTTCAAGCAGGTTTTGCATCTTTAAAATCTAGCTCACATATACAGAATTTACTAAACCTTAGTTTTTTACTGACAGAGTTAACTCAATTTTATATTTCAGTACCTTAACATAGATGATGTAAAGCATCTCAAATTTTAATGCCAGAAAGTCCAGGTATGAAGATGAGTAAAGACTGTAATTGCAAAGGTGAGAGGTAACTGACACTACTATCACTATAGACTGTTTCTATAGTCTCACTGTTATTTCTTTTCCAGTTGTCAGTTCACAGCTGGAATTTCATTAACATACACTGTCCTATGCCCCATTCCATCCTTCTCCCATCGAGGAGTATTTCTGATACCTTCCTTTAGCACATTGGGAGGCAGCACTATGGCAGGGTTCTAGTTTTTGGTTGAACCCAGGGATGCCCTACCTCCACTTCAATAGCTCAGGCTATTCAGGATACAGAAGATCCAAAATTAATATTAACTATATTTCTTTGCTTGAAAGAACTGAACCTTTGCCAGACATGACCCTAATTCCCATGGTCCACAATATTCAGGGAATACGTGCAGTGCCCTCTTCTCCTGTTGGAGCTCTTCTGTTTAGTTCTAAGTAAATATTTCTGCTGTAATAAAATAATTTGACTGTATTTAATTAACACTTTAATTAAATATTTTCTGTAGTCCAGTGTGTGATATTCAAATATCACTGTCAAAATTAAGGCTCTCATCTGGGACCGGTGATACCCATTTGCTGGTCCTCTTGCATTTGTCTGCACTATTTGACGTCTATGTCGGTGACAAAACCACCAGGGTGGAAGGCTTCAACTTCTCCTGTGCTGTGAACTCCTGCCCTGTGCAGAGCAGGAACCGAGGCCACCGCCTTCAGACACATGAGAGCATCACAGTCCTGCACAACAGGGCTAAAGCATTCAGCCAGCGAGCACTGGAGTCAGCCGCAGATCCTCCATGGCACCAGAGAGACTTCCCTCTCTCTCCCACTTTCTGACCATGTGGTTTAGCTGCTGTATTTAAACAGGGGCAGGTGAGCAGGACTCAGCCACACATCCCCTCTCCCGGGAGAAGGCTGTTCGCCGCCGCCGGGACAGCCGCCCGGCGCGGGGCTGAGCCGAGCCCTCGCTGCTGACGGTCGGGGACAGCCATGCCCGAGAACCGAACAAAAGCCACCGCAGCCGCGAGCTGGGGCCGGACAGCCTCGGTCTGTCCCCACACGCAGCTCCCCGCTCCTCCCTATCTCCCTGACGGGGAGTGAGTGCCCGAAGCGGCCGGGCCCGACCCCGGAGCCCCCACCGAGCAGCGCCATCGCCCCGCGCCGCCCCACTCACCCGCTGCGCCTTCTCCCAGACCTGGTTCAGCCTCACCACCCGGAACTCCCCGGCCTCCCGCCGCTTGCCGCCGGTGACCGCCAGCCCCTCGTTAGCCTCCCGGGAGTACTTGCTGGCCTGGCCGGCGGCAGCCAGGAGCAGAGCGGCGGCGAGGGCCGGCAGCGCCCGCAGAGCCGCCATATCGCGCCGCGTGGAGAACTACAACTCCCGAGATGCCGTTCGGGCCCCGCGCCCTCCCGACCGGGGAGGCGAGGTCGGTGCTGGAAAACGGTGGCGTAAAGTCCAGCTAAGGTCGAAAATCCAGAGTCTGGTTTGGGGTCTGGGGAGCGTGAGAAGAGTTAGGTTTGAGCTATTTCTCATCGTGCTATTCTCCTCAGTGCTTGCTTCACAAAGTATGCTGAATGTGGCACGTTTTGTGGGTAGTTTTTCCCCCCAGTCTGTAATAACTGCAGCCAACACTCGGTGTTCATATCAGCTGTGCGAGAACAAGGAGACACAGAAAATTTGAACACCACTACATTCATCAAACAAAGTTTTCAGATATTAGCACGATGTCCAAGAGTACACGGAAAAAGAAAAGGCAGCTTGGGGAGGACGGAAGGCAAGAATGGGGACCGGTTCCACCGTGCTCCCTTGGCGGTGACAGGGAAGAACCTTACCCGGCACAGCACAGAGGGATGGATGGTCGTGTGGGGAGAAGGAGCATTGTGAGAAATGCAGGGTCACGTAGGTTGGGTTGTTCTCGAGGAATGAAGTGTGGGAATGGCTCTGGGCTCGATGGTGTGTGCTCAGAGTGCAGCTCTTGGGCAGGAGAGCCGGCCCTGATGGTGCCAACATCCCACCTCAGTGCGTCCTCCTCAAGGAGCCAACCGAGGAGCACAGTGGTCAACAGGCAATTTTGGGAGGGGACTAAGTCAAGCTGTATTAAGAAAAGAACTCCACGATGCTGTGAAACTGCACAGTATTTAATCCAGGGTCGGCATATATAAGAACAAATAGATTGCTTATAGTATAATGAGATTTCTGAAAACAATACCCCAGGGAGGATTTTTACTGGACTGTCATTTTTGCCTTGTAAGTAATATAAAAGTCCTGTGTTTTCTCTTTAACATTTTTCTAAGTCAGAGATTTGCAGTGTTATTAACCTAGAAGCTGTTGCTATAGGACTGAATTGCAGAAGTGGGCAAAAGCATTGCATTATACATTGCATTGAAGAGTGGTTGAAGCGAGCTTTGAAGTACACATTGAAGTACAGCAAACTGATGATGCAGAAAGAAGCCCACCAGCCTTGTCCAAATCTTGTGCAGCTCTACACATCAGTTTTAGGATTTAGAGCTTTAGTCTCATTATTACAATGTGTATATGTATTCCTGAGTCAGTTTGGAATAGGTGGTTTTATCTTGTCTGTCATTTGAAATACTGATTGAGTTTTCAGGCTCTGCAAATAAATTCAACTTCTATGCTATATAAACTCTAACATGTTCCTACTCTTCTTCTAGTATTGAGGGTACTTGTGCACAGTTTTATGCATTTGTTTGCCTGAGTTTTTGAGCTACTCTGGAAACTTTTAGAAATAGAGAGGGGCTGCAGCACCATTAGTTTGCCTATGTTGGCTTGTTGGATGTCATTTACAGTGCCCTTACCTGTGTGACCTCCAGTGACCAGTGTTTGGTATAGTTCTGTTGTGAATGAGAGACCAGCTCTTGCAGTGACTCAGCAAAGAAACTTTATTGGAGAACAGCTAGGGAAGAGGGGCTCGTCGATGGGTGGTCCCACGCCACTGATGTCACCGATGCTCCTTATGGGCACCGGGGAGGAGGAGTTCGCTCTGCTGGTCTATGCCGGTAGTCGCCTTCCCACCGGAGAGGGTTCTACCTGTCCTCACCGAGGTCCCACAAAGAAGAACCCCAAGCAGGCTGCAGCACACCCTTTTATACTGTTCCTGGCCTGCTGGGATTGGTTGATTTTGGATCCTTCTTATGATTGGTTCTTTTTGAACTCTGGACCCTGACTGGCTCATTGCTCTAGGGGCATGTCTTTCGTTAAATAAAACTGTTCGGTAGGAGGGTCCAGAAAGTTTCACTGTCCGAGGATCCGCCATCTTGATTTCTAACACTCATTAACAATTAACACTAACCATTAACCTTACAACATTAACAATCAACCTTAACAATCAACATTCATTACAATGTATTGACATTAATTTAACTCATATCAGTTCTGTGTGTCCTGGCCCAAGCAGAAGGGGTGCAGGGCAGACTGTGGCCCTGGGGCAGAGCTGGTGTCACCTGCAGAGATGTCCCGCTCCTGTTCCCAGCACTGGGCAGTGGCAGGAGGACAGAGGCCATGTCAGTGGTGGGGACAATGCTTCCTGCTCGTCCTGCCCGCATCTCTGGCAGCACTGTGGCACAGAGTGTGTCTGTGGGCACAGCAGCACCCAGGAGTACTGGGACCTCAGCTACACCTCTGCAGGGGTCTGTACTGTAGGAGGGGGCTAGGAGTGGGGATGTCAGGTAGTCAAAGGCTGTCCTGATCCTCTAGTGTTAGGGGAAGATATGTCAAAGAGCTGGTGGCAGATGCCCAGCAGAGCTGCTTGGCCCAGGGGGTTTGTTAGTGAGCTCCACGTGTGCTGTTTTGGGAGGGCCCCAAGAAATGTATGAGATGCCAGTGTCACCCCACAGGTATGTCTGGGTCATGCTGGGGAGCAGGAGCTGAATCTAGGCTGGGGAGAGGGAAGTACTGTGGGAGCTGTCATGGGGCCACCCTGTGCAGTGAGTAGCAGTGAAACCAGGGAGTGGGGATGGCAGGAAGCTCCCCATGGGTCCCTTCTGTCATGTTGGGGCTCCAGCAGGGACTTCAGAGAGACCCAAAGGGTTTGGCAAGCCAAACACTTTATTCAGACGTTTAAGCAAGCTAAATTTAGTTAAAGAAGTGTATGCCAATTGTAATAAATTTTCCCTTTGAAGAAGGATGCAGCTCAAGCATTCTTATTGCATGTCTCATGCTGGGGGCTGAACCCATTGCCCTGGGGCAGCAGCAGGTAAGAGTCAGTGCTCCTGCAGCTCCAAGTCCTCCAGGTATTTCTGCACCCAGCGAGCCTTGGGGTCTATGCACACCTCTATCCCCTTCCTGGTGACCAAGCTGTTGGGGAAAAAAACAGTGTTGAGGCACTTAGCCAGGGCATCAGGGTGGCTGCACTTGGTCCTGCTGGTAGCACCCTGGGTGTCCCTGTCCATGCCCTCCCCTATCCTGGACAACCTTGGACACCCTTGAGTGCTGCCCTGGCTGGTGCACCCTGGAGCCCCGGCAATGTTGGGTACTTACACCACGGCTGGCATTGAGCAGCTGGTGCTGGTCCAGTAGGCAGAGTGGATCATGCTGCGTGGAAGGCGGCGTGAAACGTAGGAGAAGCAGCAGGACGTGGGGATGGTTTCTGTAAGGACAGAGAGGTGGGCCCAGTGAGACCCCACACTGCGGCAGAGGCTTTGCCTGGGGGATTTGCCATCACTTGTGCTGTGTCCTCTGGGGACACCCCCTGAAAACCTCTACCTCTCAGGGTTAGTCCCTGCACTGGTGATGACCATCTGCTCCCAGCCTTCTCCATGGGCATGAGGGTCTAATCAATAGGAATGGGGCTCTCTCCTGGAGAAGGAGAGCCTACCTTGCATCTGGGGAAGTGCAGCAATTCTGGAGTCCCTGAGATTGGTCTCAGCCAGGGAGCAGATGGCCACAAGGAGCAGAACAGCCAGGGTGGCTGCAAGGACCCTCATGATTCCGGGAGTGCTGAGGGAGCCACGAGTGAGGCTGGAGCTGGGGTGTCTGTAGGACTCTCCGCTGCACCGTAGCCCCTGCTCCTGTTGACCTCCTTTTATAACCCCACCACTGGGTGGGCACAGGGTTTCAAGAAAGAAAATGAGAGTATCATACCAGGAAAATTATGTAAGAATCACCCAGTTTTGCTGAGCTGGGGAAGGCAAAGAAAGGGGAAGTGCAGAAGGGGAAGTGCTGGCCACAGGGCTCCAATTTTCAGATTCAAGAGAGAACAAGTCTTATGAGGAGCAGCTGAGGGAGCTGGGTTTCTTTGACTGGACGAGTGGAGGCTCAGGGGAGACCTTACTGCTCTCTGCAACTACTTGAAAGGAGACTGTTCTGAGGTGGAGGTTGCTCTCTTTTCACAGATGACAAGTGACAGGATGAGACAAAATAGCTTCACATTTAATCAGGGCATGTTATAAAAACTTTCTTCTCACAAAGGGCTGTCAAGCACTGGAACAAGCTGCCCGAGGAAGTGGTGGAGTCACCATCCCTAAAGATATTTAAAAGACATGTAGATGTTGTGCTTAGGGACAGTTTAGTGGTGGACTTTGTAATGCTGAGTTAACCGTTGGACTTGATGATCTTAAAGGTCTTTTCCAACATAAGTGATCCTACAATTTGATTCTATGAACTTCATGGTGCTGCAGAGGCTGGGAGAACCCAAGCCGGGCTGGAGTGGGGTGGCTGCAGGGTTTTCCTTTGCACAATGCTCAGTCTCTGCTACTTGCCTCCTATTCACCCAGAAGTTCAAGGAGAAAAAAATGAGTGCATCATACGAGGGAAATTATGCCCGGATTTCCTAGTTTTGTTGAGCTGGAGAAGTCAAGGAAACCACAGAAGGGTAAGCACGGGCCATGAGGCTGTTACTTCCAGGTTCTGTTTGGGTGCTTGAGAGGGATTGTCCAAACCCCTGTGACACCAAGCCTGCTGCTGCTGCAGTGACCCCACCAGCCAAGAGGCCAGGCTGGGGAACAAAGCTCCCTAACCAGAGCCCAGAGGAAAATCAGGGAAATAACAGAAAAATGAGAAAAAAGGAGGAAGTACCAAGTTTTGTAGCTTATTTTCTGAATGTGAGCTGGTGGGGACATTTGGGAATTGCCTTCTGGAACTGGGAATTGCCCTCTCTTTATTTGGCATTTTCCTGCTGGATCTATGAAGGTAAAATAGGTTGATTCATGTAACCTGAATTCTCACTGCTGACCATACAGAGCCCATGTCTGTTATCCTTTAAACATAGAGACTGACCATCATATGAGGAAAGAATCTTACAATTAGGACAGAATGAAAAATAAAACACAAGTGTCAAAGCAAGTCTTCTAGTTATAAAAGAACAATCTTTTGAAATTAAGCCAACTACCACCCGTGTGCAGCTGGCACAGCAGTTTTCCTACCTACATAGGTAGGAAGCATGTCACAGGCTAATACTCTTGGTTAATTCCTTGCATGCTGTATCTCAGATACCCTTCCTTCAGTATAAAAGGTGTCTGGGATACAGCATGCAAGGAATTAACAAGAGTATTAGCCTGGGACACGCTTACTACCTGCTGCTGTAGGATTGATATCAAAGGAGCACTAGGATGCCTGCTTGGTCAGCCTCTAGCTGGAGCAAGATCTGCGTGCCAGGACCCCTTTTGATTCATGTATTCATAAGAAAATAAACAAAAATGTCATGATTTTTGCCAGGTGAACAGCTTTGGAGAAGGCCAGTCCCACAGCAGAATGGGAGTTGGGGGGTCCTGAGCCACAGAAGTGCAGTGGCCTGCCAGGAGCTGGTGACTTGCAAAGAGTGGCTGAGGTGCAGGTCATGGAGTCATGGCAGCCACTCCCACCACCACAAAAGGCAGCCCCGGGGAGTGGAAGGGCACCTCTTGGAAGATGGGGCATTCCTCTGAACAGAGAGACTTATAATCCAGAAAACAGACATGTTGTATGACTGTCTGCACATGTTGAGGGCACTCATCCTACCTGAAGCCCAAAGCAGAATGGTGGGCGTTCATCTGAGAGCAAAGGCTGCGGCTCTGACTGGGGAGCTGCACCACCTACCCTGGGGCTGGTTTGTTGTGGTGCAGGTGCAGGCTGCTCGGCACCTCAACCTTGCTGAAAGCGTCTCCAGCAGGGAAGGCGCTCCGGTCAGACGGAGAAGGCACACCACCCTCGCATGTGCAGCCAGTGGAAATAAGGCTACGGAGGCAGGAGGGGTTCTTTGGGTTCCCAGCGGTGTTTATTAATGGTGGAGGTTGATGCCTACACAGCGGTGGACCTCAACACCCATCCACACACTGGAAGGGGCAGGGACGAAGAACTCAGAACAATGGAAGAGTCCAGGGCTATATTGGGAAGGCAGTGGGTGGGGAGAGGATCAGGCACAATGATCTGAGGGCCCGGGGGTGGCACACAGGAGGGGCCAGGGTGTGTGGGCCAATGGGAGGACAGGGAAGGAGTGGCTGGGGGACAAACAGGGGGGCGAGCCGGCCAACGGGTCATAAACCAGTGGGGTTACAGAACTCGGAACTTGGCCATATAGGGCAAACAAGGGGAGTGGAACTGAGGTAACTGGCAACTGGTCCTTGGACTTCCATGGGAGAAGCCAGAGCCTAGGGGATGCCCTCCCAGGGCATCCACAGTGGTTGATGCCTCCACCCCAACAGAACTGATGAGGGGAGAGCCTGCAGGGCAGACCTCAGACTGCAGCAAGTGCCAGACCTGCTGCAGGAGGTGTGAAGGTGTGCCCAGCTGGAGGACCTCCTGCAGCAGGTGGCTGAGGTGGTGAGAAGGCTGAGTACCATCCCAGAGGCTGAGAAGGAGTTAGAAACCTGGTTCCAAGCACAATCTGCAGTGGACCCACTGTCTACATGTGAACAGCCAGAAACTCCCCTGATGACACACACAGAGATGAGGGGGATCAGAGTGGAAGGATGGAAACTTGCAACGGCAAGGACCTGCAGGAGGAAGGGGCTTCCCCCAAATCCTGAGGAGCCCTTGCAGAACTGCTTTGCTCTTTTGCAGACCAAAGAGGATTGGAAAGTTCCCACCGGGAGTCTGTGGAGTCTCTGACATAGGAAAGGTGTAGACCTGTTGAAGTGAGTCCAGAGGAGCCACAAAGATGATCCAAGGGCTTGAACACCTCTGCTGTGGAGACAGGCTGAGAGAACTGGGATTGTTCAGCCTCCAGAAAAAAAGGCTCCAGAGAGACTTTCAGTCACCTTACATTACCTAAAGGGGGCCCACAAGAGAGCTGGAGAGAAACTTTTGACAAAGATATGGAGTACTAAGACAAGGGGAAATGGCTTTCAACTGAAAGAGGATAGGTCTAGATTAGATGTTAGGAGGAAGTTTTTTATTGTGAGGGTGGTGAGACACTGGCACAGGTTGCCCAGAGAAGTGGATGCCCCCTCCCTGAAAGTGTTCAAGGCCAGGTTGGATGGGGCTCTGAGCCACCTGGCAATTGAGGTGATGGGTCTGGTCCACTGCACTGCCCACACTGCTGCACTAGCTGGTGCTTCCAGCAGAAGGACCTGCAGGACAGAGGTGACAGCTCAGCCCCATCTCCAAAGCCATCTTGATTTGTAAAGTTCCTGTGCTATCAATTCCTAACATTAACCCAGGAGAGTTTGTCAAGAATGAACTTGGATCTGTAGAGGGCCAAAAATCCTTCAAACTATTAATACCAAATCCAAACTATAAAACATCCCTGCAGATGGAAGTAGAGCCAGTAGGATTACACAGGCTGTAGCTCACTGCTGAGTGAGTTCAGTTTGTTCAGCCTGGAGAAGAAAACGCTTTTGGGGGACCTCAGAGCAGCTTCCAGTGCCCAGACAGGCCCTGCAAGAGAGCTGAAGAGGGATGCAATCAGGGAGTGTAGTGATGGATAAAATCGTTACTGCCTCCTTTTTTCCCTTTTGCCAGCCTTGCCCTGATTTTCGTCAGGGCTCTTGTTATGGAGCTGCATGTGCCAGCCCAGCTCTTGGCAGGTTTAGGTTCTGGCCAGTCCATGCCAGGAACCAAACAGAATCTGAAAGTCACAACACGGTGGTTGGTGCTTCCCCTTCAGTGGTTTCCTTGCCTTCACCAGCTCAGCAAATCTGGGTGCTCCTGACAAAGTCCCTGTTATTATAAACTCATTTTCTTTCCATTTCCCCATTATGATGCTCTTATTTTCTTACAGTTTCCCCATCTGAGGCCCATCTATGTGATCCCAGCATTGCTGAGTCCTCCCAGAAGCCAGGTATGCTCTCCCTTCCCAGAAGACAGCCCCATCCCCATTGATGAGACCCCCACGTCCATGTGGAGAGCTGGGAGTGGGTGGTGCTAGAGCAGCAGGTGGGATTTTCCTGGGCACCTCTCCCCCACCAAAATGAAGCATCATGTCCCCAAGGAGGAAGGTGGGAGTAGAACATCCCCCTGAGCACCTGCCAGAGCAGGTTTTAGCTGGTGCCCAGCTGTGCAAGCAGAGGCCCCTGAACTGTGGGAAGTGCTCTGGCCTCTCCCTCATCCTGCTCCTGGTAATAATCCCACTGGCACCCCAGCACAGTCCTGGGGGTGACACTGATGCTGTCCCCTGGCACTGTTCAGGCTGTGCCAGTGGGCTGACAGCAAGGTCACTGTACCAGCAGGAAAGGCTCAGTGTCCACAAGAATGGATTGGTGAGTCCCCAGAGCTGACACTCCATGGCTCCCAGCACCACATCTCCAACAGCCCCTGGCACACACCCTCTTTTGCCCTCCTGCAGTACCAGGCCAGCGAGCTGAGCCAGACAGGGACCTATGAAGAGGGATTCTACAACTTTTCCCTGATAACCAGCAGGAGCTGATGCAGTTGGCATAGAAGGTGAATTTGGGGGTCTCCATGCCCCATGTCTGGCAGTGCACAGGCCAGCAACCCACCAGGGATGCTCTGGTAGCCCGCTGCAAACCATCCACCAGACCCTCATTTACCCAAAAAGGTTCATTTCTGCAGAAATTAGGTATTTAGAGAGAGTACATGATTTTATCGGGGGTCTGGTGTCACTAGCCAGGGAGCCCACTGGCAGTGCTGGGCAAGGGGTAGCCAGGCTCCACAGTGAGTGTGGCACTGACACCGGCTGCCTCTGTGCCATCCCCTCAGGGGCTGCATCTGCCAGCGGGGGTCACCTCGGACACATCACTACAGCAAAATTCTTACCTGACAAAGGTAGGATATAAGCAATTCCTAAAGACCCCAGCAGTGCACGCTAAGAAAGCAAGCTACAAAATTTGCTACTCCTTCCTTCCTTTCCTGTGTCTGGCCTTGTTCTGATTTTCCTCAGAACTTTGATTAGCAAATTTCATGCCCCAGCCTGGCTCTCGGCCAACAGGTCATTGCAGCAGCAGGGCTTGTGTCACAGGGGTTTGGGCTTTGGCCATTCCCACAGGACACTCAAATGGAATCTGAAAGCTGCAGATCTCTACCCAGCGCTTCCCCTTCTGTGATTTCCTTGATCTCTCCAGCTCAGCAAAACTGGGAAATCCTGGCATAATTTCCCTGTCATCATGCATTCATTTTCTCTCCTTGAATCTCTGGCAGACTAGAAGGAGGGCAGCATCAGCAGGGGCTGAGCACTGAGCAGAGGAGATGCCTGCAGTCATCCCAGCTCCAGGCCTGCTCGTGTCCCCACCATGGTCCCCCTGCCCCTTCTCTGGCACTGCATAGGCCAGTAAACTCACCAGGGATGTTCTGGCAGCCAGCTGCCAGTAACCCACTATATCTTCATTTAGGCAAAAAGGTTCATTTCTGCAAAAATTCGGGGTATTTTGAGAGGGTGTGTGGCTTTATCAGTGTTTCAGTCTCACCAGCCAGGCAGCTCACCTGGGCAAGGGCTAACTGGGCTCCCCGGTGAGTGTGGCACTGACACCAGCTGCCTCTGTGCCATCCCCACAGGGGCTGCATCTGCCAGCTGGGGGGGCACCTCTGGCACCTGCCAGGGCCAGCAATGCCCCAAAACTTCCACCTTCCCTGTGATAGCAAGTAATGCCGCATCTCCCAGTTTTTTGGGGAGTTCAAGTGAGTACAGCCACCCCACAGAGACAGGGCTAGGACAGAGGATCCCTCGTTGTCTTTACTTTGCTGGTGACCCAAAACATTCTCTGTGCCTGGCATCCATCTCTCAGTATGGTTTTGTAAACAGGGAGGGAACCTATTTATTCTTTTTATTTCTTTTAGTAATAGGAGAGAAAGCATCTTTGTGGATTTTATACATTGATTTTTTAGAGAGATATGTATATCCTTGTACTCTAATTCACCTTAAATTAAAGAGAATTTATTCAGGTGTGCTTTAAGTTTTCCAAGACAAGACAGATATACATATCTGGACTAACTGAGCTGAGCTCTCTCATTGAAGACTCAATCCTGTTTGTCAAGAGATTAAGCCTGTTCTTTCACTGTGTGCTGTTCTGTAAATCTCAGACCAAGGTCAGAATCAGCTTTTAGACATCAATTTTGACTGCTTCAGCAGGGCTAAAAGGACCTGGATTCCTCTGATATTCCCTTAAGGCATCTGCAATAGCTCACTGGGATGGAAAGTCACCATTGTCTTAAAAGCACTTTACACGCTTATCCCTCAGTGGCCCAGAGGCTGACAGCTGTACCTGAGACATTGCTGTAAATCTGCCTTCTCTGGGAAAACTCCATTTTCAGCTCACAGAAGCAGGCTACATCACAGCTCCTGTCTCCATGATTCTCTGCATGGGTGACTCTCACTTTCCTGTCCAAGCAAACCCAGAGAATGTGTCCTTTTCCAGCATCAGAAGTTTCAGGTCTGGTTTGTTCCAAGTCTGAATCGTAGGAAAACTACTCTGTTTTAGTGTGGATGAGACCTTTTTTTTGTGCATTTAAATTAAGTTAATCTATGTAATTGTTTTCCTTCTCTGAAATAGCTTCTTTATTTTCCTTGGATTTAATTCTATGCATTCAAGCAGAAAGTTAAACAACGTCAGGCAGAAGAAAATGAATTGCATAACTGCCGAAAAGATGAACTGGGGAAATGCTTGTTATTATATTCCCTTTTTACCTATGTCTTTCATGTGAATTACTGGAATGTCAAAGAGAACTAACCAAATTTATTTTAAAATATGTATTCTCATAAAGTGGATCATTTCCTCTATACACTTAATTTTAGTGGAAGAAAAAAGCAAGTGTTGGTATAATATTATTACAAAACATCCCTCTAGAGCAGTTAATTTTCAGAAGTTATAACAGCTTACTATTGCTGTTTTCCTCCTGAAATTACTTCCTCAGCTAAATTGTTTAGGGCTGATGCTGAAGATAAGTGTATGAAAACCAACTCACCAATTCTGCCCTTTCAGAAATGATCTTTGCAGCTGATTAAAGTGAACCATGACTTGTTTTGAGAAGAAACAAAGAACTGGCATTCTTGGCTCTTTGTATTAGTGCTCTTGACTGCAGCTCTAGATGACTTTTGGTTGCAGGATTGAATCCATCTTTCTATTCAGTTCTCAACACATACTTTTAAAGGCTCTTTCTTTTTTCATAAGTGTGGAGGGAATAAGGATTTTCTAGGTGGAATCTTGACTTGTTTCAATGAGATGGAGTTTAAGTACTGAGTATGTTCAAGATTTGAAATGAGAGGTGGTTTCTCAAGAACTCAGCATCCCAGAAACCATCCTTGATTTATAATTCTGGTATTAATGTTTTATAATACATGAACTCTACTGTTGTGAGACTACTTGCATTTTTAATATTAGGTATATAGGTAATTTTTGAATAGAATTTGGGCTGTAGATTATTAGTATAAAATAAACAATGAATGCAAAATAAATAAACAAATTGCTAATGGATATTTCACCTGCCTGGAAAATGCTGCTCCTCTCTGAGGTGAACCTTGTCAGTGGAACTCATGGTTGGGTCTAGTTCAATAAAAAAAAAATGCAAGAGCAGTTCAGTGGAACAGAACATGAAATGACAAAAAGTATTCTGAAGAATGCCAAGTTCCATCTCCTTGAAAACCATATACTTAAGTGCTGTATTTTTCTCTAATCATCCTCTTAGAGATAATGGATTGTAACTCCATTCCTCCTGAATCACCCTTTCTGGAATTTGACAGCGCTGTATAGAAACAAACCTGACAGACATCCTCCTTTACATCAGTTTTCTGTCAGAGCAACTGTGCCCTTTTTGTCAGGAATTTAGTTATGGACTCCCTCAAAGTATGGCTGCAGTTTCACTTGATCCCTGTTTCTCCTCAAAAATGTGGTATAGCTATGCCAATGGCTTCTGCAGTGCTGATTGTCACGGTGAGCTGTGACAGTAGGAGGTCTTCAGCAAGTGGACCTGTGTGCCCTGCTGCCTTGAATCATTTCTGCCCCTTGCTTCTCTGCCTTGCTTACTTTCTTCATCTTCCTCCTCCCATCTCACTTGGCTCATGCTATTCCTTGTTTACATACCTTCAAGGGCTCCCTTAATTTTTTCCTTTTAGCATTGACATCACAGCTTTCTAAGTTTATATTCTTAATAGGTACATTATTTTTCTCCTATTCCTTCTCCATTGTATATATAGCTTTCAAACTTTACCAAACACCTGTACCTTTCAAAACTCCTGGCTCTCTTTTTCTAGATGTGCAAGGAAGAGATGTATGTTGCAGTTTGCATTATTCAGATGTAGCTCAGTATCTTTTTTTATATCTGTTGAGACATACAGAAGAATCTCTATTTTCTGGTGTGTTATCAGAACACTTGAAGAGAAGCAGCAATATTTTTCAAGTTACTGTTATATGGGGAATTTAATGTTTGGTGAGCAGCCTTCAGCAGTGGCTTGGCATTTTAGGGTATTACAAGCTCTGGCATGAATATTTGAGAATGTAAAAGGAGTAGTTTTCATTCTCATTACATTTCATTCTCATTACTGTTCCTGAATTTTCAGCTATTTAGGCAGAGGAAGGGTCATGGGAGCTGTAGAAAATTGAGCCAAATAAACAGATGGGTTCTTCCAGTCCAGCTGAAATAACTACTCTTCCTATAGAAGGTTCAAAGGGAGGATTTCAGAGCTAGAAAAAACCCCTACATCCCTTGCTGTGTCTGAGATCTTAGTGCTTCCTAGTGGGCATCACAGAGAATTCCTCAAGGAGGGAGAGACTGCATTTGAGTTAGAAGGACTTCACCAGCCAAACACTGATTTCAGGGTATTTTGTTATTCTTATGAGGCATTCAGATGTAAAAAGCCTGAGTAGCAGTGGATGAACATCTGCTCAAGAGGAATTAACCCAAAAGGACAATAATTGTAGAGGGAGTTGAGGTCACACTGTTCTCAGGAATGAGAGCAATTCTCATGGATTTGTAAGTTCCTGTGTACAACAGCCTGAAAAAGGACTTAGGAGCCAGAAGAAGAGACTTGTTCCTTGCCTGAAGTACGGACTATCCAGGTAGAGATGTGCTGCAAAGGAGAGCAGGTGGGGTCTTACAACACAGCAAGAAGTACTGAGCTTACAAATAGAAGAGAAATGGTGAGTGTGTGCTATGGGAGGAATGATGGACTGACTTTCTTTGCCATAGCCTGGCTCAAAAAGCAAGAGAAGAGGCAGAAAAGCCTGCACTAGCTGGTGGCATCCTGTTATCCTCAGATTTTCAGTTGGACTCTGTTGCTTCTGCAAGATGGGCTACCATAAGAAAAGAAATCAGTGTAATTGTCAAGAAAATTGTTTTCTGGGGAAAAGTGGTTAAATGAAAAAAACATTCTGGAGAGTGTTACATGTGGCATAACTAATACTGAGTGCTACAGATGACAAATCCAGCAGCCAAAAATAAAAATAAATGGGAATCTAAATATGAGTCACTTATTAATTTTTATTTGTTTTTCCTAGATAGCATCCAAAAGAAAAACTGATCAGAAAAGATGGAAAATTAAAATGAACAATCAAAAATTTACTGCACTTGGGGGTAAGTATCAATATCCAAATGTGGCTGTTCACTGCCATAGGGTCAGGAATAAGGTACACAAAAGGAAATAGATGATGTCTCCAGGGTTCCCAGAAGGAATCTGATGTCCTTCACCTGTCCTAGAGGACATATTACTCAAAGATGTGGCCAGTCCATGTCCTCGCTGCAACACTGTAATGGAGCTTGAGCTGGAAAAATGCTGGTTGTTTTTTGTACCTCCATCTAGAACACATGGGTGCTCTGCCCAATTAAACCAAATTCTAGCAAGCCTGTGACTCTTAACATGGATTACACAGAATGCATGAGCAAGTGAGCTGTGTTCATTGTCATCTTGTGGATAAAACCTTTTCAAATATTCTCTTTCCTTCCAGACTGAAGTTCTATATGCTTGGTCTGTACAAAATGTTCTTGGAAGGGAAGCATAGGTAAAAAACCTTTTCAGATACTTCCAAGAGATTGAGAATTATTCCTTATCCTGCCCTCTCTGTCTCTGTGTACTCAGCTGGGTATGAACTCCTCATTTTTCATCACATTCTACGGACCCTTTTGGAACCTAATACTTAGCAGATGCAGTTTCTCTTGAAATGATCATTAAAATTAACTGTTCAGAAATTAGGCGGCAAGTAAAATTTGCTGTCAGTACTTACCTGAAACAGAAGGGTTTTTTTATTTCAACCAGAACAAAATTGTGTTTTGGAGTGGGCATTGTTAGCTGCATTCCAGAGCACTGAAAAATTATGGCTATGTCCAAGGAAGCTTTTTGTAGCCCAGGATTCCTATTTGTTCCCTCTTTTGGGCTGTTTGCTCTCCAGAAACAACTTAGAGTGTATTTGCGTATTTTGAGCACAGATGTATTCCCAAACTTTGTCTGGCTATATGGATTATTTGTGACTGGTTTCTTTAACTTGAATGGAGCAACACAAAAATCTAGTGTAGAAAATACTGAAAAATATGTATAAATTGAAATCAGACTTGATTAAAGACACATATTGTGAGAAGGAAAGGTAAATAATTCTCGTACCACATAGATGGCAATCAGAAAAGGAAAATGGAGCTGCTTATCCTTATTTCTTCAGTCTTTGACAGCTGGGCAGAAAAGCTGAGTCATATTAACTGACTGTTGGCAGGTAAAATAGATTGGGCCAAGCACATTCCATGAAATATGTAAAGTGCAATTAATCTCCACAGAAACTGTAACTTGGTTTTCAGCACTTTGACATAATGGTGAAGAATTTAGACTGCTTTAAGCTACATTTGTCCTGTCATTTATGTAAATCCTTTATGGCAACACTTTTCTCTCAGGTGTGTGACTGATCAATATTTAAGAGGTTTTTATTATCTCCAAGTATTGCACCCAAGAAAAAGTTCTAGTTTTGTTTATTAAGCTATACTCTTTGGCTAAGTTATGGGGATTTCAGACAGAACTTTATGTATTCAAAGGTGGGATGATCTCATCGGCTTTGCACATCAATTCTGTAGCCTGGGGACTTAGGTTTTGCCACGGGAAGATGTTGTAGCCTCTGTTATTGCTGTGTGTGTCTGCAAACTCCTACATTGTATTTGCTGAGTCACTCAGGACCTGATCCGAAACAGTTTTAAATCAGAGAAAATCAGTTTACTTACATGGGTTTGAAAAGGTCTGGAAGGTCCACGCCTGCTCCTAGTGGAGGAATAGATTGTCTCTTAGTCTGAAAATGGTTACATTCTACTTTTGGATTATTAAAAAGGCAGTAAATCTAAGGTAGAAGAGGACTGATTAATGATGGTGCAGAGAAAGAAATGCTGTCACTATCAAACATCACCACTTAAGATGAATACAGATGATAATAATTTCTGATGTGAAGAGCATTGTCAGGAGAAATGTAAGGAGCCAGAGGAACTGGCATCATGTCTACTGCTTACTTTTCTGTTCAGCTGCTATGCCTTAACATGCCCAAAGCAGCTTTGGATCTAGGTTTTGGAGAGGCTTGCAGGTGAGTCTCCCAATTGTCAGTTCCTTTCAGAAAGGTGGGTAGGAGGCTGTGCATGAGAAAGAAAGAAACAAACAATAAATAGGTACAGAGGAACCCTCATAGATTCGTTTCTTTGGAATAGTCTTTGGCCACAGGAGGGCAATACTGCTCTATAATAAATTTGGCAAACTTTATTCCCTGAAAGTCTGGTTTGTCAACAGGTACCTGAGGAGGGAATGGGATTGATCATAGTTAACAATCATCAAAGTTGTATTGATCAGGAAGTGGATTTATGCCTTTGCAGGGGCTGAGCAGTTGGTTCTCCCAATTCTCCTTTCCAGAAGAGCAGATTTCAGAATCTGAGAGCTGTGATGACATCTAAGGAAAGGATGCTTCTGCATCCCTGGTTCAGACTGATACTGGTTTGTGCTGTCCTCCCTTCCACCATGTCAGCTGGAGGCCAGAACCAGGAGGTGACACAAGAAATACAAGAGTTACTCTGGCAGCCCCCATGGTGCTGTGGAGGGTTCTTTGTCCCTTTTCTGTCAGCTGTTTCAAACTGAAGTAAGGAGAATTTTAACTGATAATGGCAAGAATCTCAGGGTGTGTGACTCTCACTAATACTGGTAGGAGTATTCAGCTGGGAAAGGTGGATTTTATTTTTCTTTTTTTCCTTCAGAAACTTTTTGTGTTTTCTCCAGAGGCAGAGGGCATGTTCTTCTTTACTAGAATCCAGGCAGAAGAGCAGGAGTCCTAACTTATTAGGTTATTGATTTATGCCCTTGCTCTTTGTTGATTCATGCCCTTGCTCTTAGCTGGTCAGATAAATCTCATTAGTTAGAAGATTCTCCAGAGAAGCAAGTGTTGTAGGTTTTCATTCCCCAAAGCATACGTTTGAGTTGAGTGTGCGTTTTGTGGCTCTTAGAAGAACAGGAGATAGCACTATTTGGTCTTAAGAGAGAAAATGAAAACTCCACTGTGTTCTTTATGAAGATTAATCTGCTAGGAGTGCTTTGAAACCAGTGGATTTAAGTTTTAAAGGGAGGGGAATACTTGGTTTGCAAAGACTAAGAGTTTAGTTTGAGAATGGTCTTTGGCAGAGTCAGACGTGAGTACATTTGAGTACTTAATACATCACTTATCATACTTGAAGTACTTAAACATTAATATGAAAGTAATTTGTGCAGTCTGGGTATCTCTTGAGTTTGGAGACAGCTGTACTCCCCAAACTAATAGAGAAGAACAGGGAGCTTTCTAAGGGCCAGATCTGTCATCAGCATTACTAGTATGACAGGAATAGTCTTCAAGAAGAATTAAAGTAATATTAGAAGTTAAAAAGGCATATTTTTGAAGGATAGATTGATAGATTCCAAGCTAACATTTTAGGTCATCTGGAAATGAAAATGTTTTGGAGAATGAATGCTACTGAGCTGCTGCCCTTTTAGTTTCTATTTCTGAATAAAGGCTCAAAGAGGGCCCCTTCTGAAAGACAATTCTTCTGGGTGATGTTTTTCAGTTTGTAGTTTGCACACTGCTTCTGATGAAGCTGTGAGTGCTGAAACTGTTGTCTTGAGCTTTTCTTTAGAAGGTAAACTTCTAAAGCTAAACTTCCACTGAATATGTCTAAGGGAAGAAAGAACATTTACGTCAGGTTTGTCTTAAATGTCAATTTATTTATTTTATGCTTTACATTTTAAAGTGTGTTTTAAGTATCATAATCAAGAACATAATGTTTTGTTTTGCAGGAATAAATTTTAAGGCTTTTATTTTTAAATTCGTCTGAGGTGAACTGAAATAAATCTGACAGTTTCAAGGTGATTGACGTGGCAAGGGGACCAGGAACCCAAGGAAAATTGCAAGTCCTTTGCAGGGCTTGTGGC
The DNA here is from genome assembly GCA_013390045.1 of Picathartes gymnocephalus. NCBI lineage: Eukaryota > Metazoa > Chordata > Aves > Passeriformes > Picathartidae > Picathartes > Picathartes gymnocephalus. Next base: position 53,368 of record WEKY01040970.1, read on the forward strand.
CCAAAATGGCAATTATCATCTTCCAAACTACTGAGTAATTTTGGGAGCTGCTATCCTCAAGTGCTGTGAAAAGGAGAGGAATTCCTTCAGGTGAGTGACAGCCAATGTCTTTTTGGCAAAGGGTGGGCAATGGTGATACAAACCACTGTGTGATGTGATGAAGTTTTTCCAGCTATGTTATTTTTTGAGGGGAAATGTATATTTTTCAATTGGACACTTAGGTAAGACTCTTTTTATTTCATTTTACCTATCTCTTAATTTGTATTGCAGTGAAGATAAAACAAGTGGAGCCAGTCACCCAAGTCTTGTGCACTTTTGAATGTATTTAGATAAATCCCTTTCTCAGTTTACTCCATAATCACTTTTTCTGCTCAAACCACTACATTAAAAGTCCCATTATTGACTTTACTGTCTTATCCTTAAGTATAGAAGAAGAGTTAGAGTAGTGCTTCTTTCAGTCTTTGTGTTGTCTAACACTTAAAACATGTGAAAACAGTTATGTCATAGATGATTCTGATGTTCCTTCCACCTGAAATTTTTTTCCTGCTCTCTACCACAAATTTAGTGTATTCCTAGGTGGATTTACACATATTTTCTGTCACTTCAGGAGAAGTCATGAACAGTCAAATGTCAACTGAATGTCAGAGAAATGGCCCTTATAATGAAATCTATTAAGGTGTCCAATAGCCCCGTGCAGAAGAGAAGATAAACTTGCTTTGTGACCTTTAGGACAAATCAGAAAAACAATAAAGTACACAGAAAGCAATGCACTTCCTGGGGTTGAAGCAGATGGACAAGTGTTGGTAGAAGTTTTTGGTTTTATTGTTGTTTATATTTTGCTTTTGCTTTTTAAATAATTTGCAATGATTATTACTGCAAATGCTTATTTTTGTCACACTTCTGAATGTTAGTAGGCAAACCCAACTTTTTCATTCTTTTGATCCTTTGTTTTTATTATGATCAACCTATTTTTATGACTAGTCATGGAGATATTTGCAGCTTCTTTATTCACTGATTTAGAAGCTACAAGAGACCATTAGGATTGTCTCATCTGACCTCCTGTGTAAGCTAGACCAGGAAACTGAACTCCATAATTCCAGCATAGATTCTTATTGAGATAAGAAACACAGCTTTTAAAATGACATTACATTTTGTTTCAAGACTTCTAGTGACAAAAACTCACTATATTATCTGGAAAGTCTTTGAAATCCCTAATTACCTTCATTTATGAATTGCATCTTCTGTCTGTCCTGGATGTAATTAGTGTCAGGTGGCTGCTATGGCATCTGGATACATCTGGTTTTTTGCTCATGAGAGAATACTTGAGAAGAATGACAAAGAATAACTTGTCTTGTTCCTCCTGGACCCTGATGCCTTTGGCAGTCCAGCTGAACTATCCACAAACATTTTTGGTTTAAACTTGGAGAAGTATCCACACCAGGGTTTTAAAGGTCTGTGTTTTGAAGGTAGATGGGACAGGAGAATTAGCATCCACAAAGGCTAGCTTTGTCCAAATGTTCCTCTGTCAGCAACAAAACAGAATTGTATTTCCAAATACCTAAGTTAGAATATTTGAAGTTAGGCATCTGATTATCCAGGGCCCAGAAAGATACTGTATAAATATTCCATAGTGTCCACAGTATACTCTTATAAGAGGTTTAATTTTGTTCCTTTCTTTCCATAGTAGCCTTTTGGCTACAGGTGGGGGACTGTTTGAAGGAAGTCTCTTCTGAAACAAGTGGATTGACTTTCACTGAAGAACCTGTCAATAAAGAAAAAATTATTTATACCTGAAATAAGGGTAGTTGTCTTGCCTCTGCCAAATTAATTCTTAGCTGGAGAGTGGTAGGTGCTTGTATATGCTTTCAGATGAGGGAATAGTTCTATTGATATAGGCCAAGGACATTTAAAGTATGTAGTTATCAATTACATAAACTAAAATCATCTCTGAACTCAGTCTGCAGAGATGCTGTGTACCATTTGTTTAGGCTGTTGTACTTAGTGAATAGGTTTTTTTTTTTTTGTTTTGTTGTTATGTTTGGTTTTGTTTTATGCTTTAATCTCATTTGGTGATGAACAAGCACACTGTGTGGGATTGTTTCTGAGCTCTAGAAATAGGATAGTGCTTTGTCACTTTTCACTTTCACAAGGCCACAGTGACATTCAATATGGACAAAAGTATTATTCCTAGACATTGGGGCATATGAATTACAGATATTTATTGTTACAAAGAATAGTGCACTTCAGTGAGCCAGCTGTTCAACACAACCCATCAACTTAAGAGACCAGAGAGGTTTTCAGCAACATGGCCAGCACATGCTGGAGGGGCATGATTTTATTTCTCTCAGCTTTCCCAGAACTGCTGATATATTCCAGTAAAAGCTTCTCATGACTTCTATTCAGTCTTATGGAATTTCACATAGTAGCTAGAAGTTCCTGTCTTTGCAGTGCTGTCTTTGGCTATCTAATGGTTTGCTACTAATTCAGTTCTCCTTTTGGATCATGCACAGAGCGGTACTGGCTGACAACTGCTGTCACCACAGGTAAACAAAAATAATCCCTACAATCTAAAGTAGAGGAAAATTATGATTATGGTAAAATCTTCTTGGCTGTTTTATGGCTTTTCAGGATGTCATGAGAGTCTTAAAATAATAGATATTTCAATCAGAGTTGGAATTAAGGAGAAATGCATAGAATTGACCATTCAAAAGATGTTCTGTTACCAGCTCTGGCAGTGATCTGCTCTTTACCTTTAGAAAAGCTTTTTCATCATTTTTCTCTTGCATACTGTTGTCAATTAAAAGGGTGATCGTTTTGGGTTTGCAGCCCCCTCAACGTTCTGCTGTTTAATCACACCCACTCTTTTTCTTTTGTGACTTCTATGTTCTTCTAGTAAATAAATGCTAACAGGAAGCTCCAAGGCTGTAGAGACACACAAGTTTGTACTGTTTCGCAATTGATTTTTTTTCAGGTGTTATTATCATCACAAGACATAGCCAATGGATGCAAAGCTGTGTTGAAGGCTGATCCTTGGTGACATACTGCAACAAGGGGTGCTTATTTCTATTTGTTAGATAGCTATTCCAGGGGAAAAAAACCACAAAGCTGCTTAAGTTTTTAAACCTATTATGTGGTATTCCAAAAGGTCAAGTTGCTGTTCTTTTAGAATACAATTTAATTGAAAATGGACAGTAGCCTGGATCTTCTTGAGGTGTAATGAAGTAGACTATTGATATGCACCATGTGTTCCTGATTAAAATGAGAAGGCTAGGAATGTTCAGCCAATTATGCAATTTGTGAGACATTGCCCAATTAGTTTAAGACCATGCAGAAGCAGGTACACAGAAAGATACTTTGTGTGTTCCCTGTAAGCAAAAAACCCCAAACTACAAACTCCTGAATTATGCACAGACTAATAAAGGCATTTAATTGTTTGAACTCTCTTTTTGCACTTTATTTATCTCCTAGAAAGATTTGTCTGTAGTAGAAATTTACAGTATAGCATAATAATTTACATTTAAACATAACAGTAAGGAAAGAGATATTAATGCAAAGGAACCAAGAATACAGTTTAACATCTGGAAAAATCCTCTTATTTTGTATTGTGAATGTAGCAGTTTCTGCCTGCCTCATTTTACAAATCTACCTAAGAGCAGGTGTTGTTGGTGTTGTCAATTCTCTAGTTAAAAGAATAGCATTTAAAGAAGTACAGGTGTGGTTTTCATGATTAATGAACTTTTGGATCATCTTAAGCAGGAAAATTTTCACTGTGGAAGATGTTTATAGCCACAGACATAGCACTGCATGTATTTCAACTTTCAGCTTTGTCTTTATAGTTTATCGGTTTGTACAGACCCCTATAAAGTACAAAGACACAACTAGTGATGTAATATTTTGCGAGAATATGCCTGAGCATCCAAAATAAAAAAAAAATCTCTTAGTGTGTTTGGAACATCAGAATTATTTTTTTAAATAAATGTTTGTTTATTATAGAAAAAGGAAGTGTTTAATTATCTCTAGCCTTGGAGTCACACATGGGATGTTCAGCAGATTTGTGCAATTTGTTAGAGCTGCAGTTGTTCGTAAACCGAAGGAATATTGACACTGGCAAGTAAAGATGGGATAGCGAGCAATTCAGTCTCCCCCATGGAAAAGAAACTCAACATTGCAAAGGCTTTAACTGAAAATCAAAGCTTTGTGTAGTTTGCTTAGCTGGTTAGGAAACGTGCTTCAGAGCTCCTGAGTGTCTGAAAAACAGGTTGGTTTAATCATGGACTCAGGGGCTTTATTCACATGAGCAGGAGAATTAAAGTTCAGCTTCTTTGTTGTGTGCTAATCGTTAATCCCAGGGTGACTGGTACCGAGGGGCCTGAGAGATAGGACTCAGGGTGATGAAGGGTTTTTGGCAGCCTGATGCCTGTTCATTGTATTTGTGCTAAACAAGGAAGCAACTGGAACAAAAAAATCCCAACCAGGGAGTTTATCAGGTCAGAATTAAGGAGTTTGTTTCTTTGGGCAGCCAAAAATTTTTGGTGGAAACTGATTCTTGTAAGGAATGCAGTTGCACAGTGGAATCTGACAAGCAGCTGTGGGATACTTGTATTGCCCAGTCCTGTCTCTAAAGAAATGTTAAACCCCTCTGAAGAAATTTTAAGTGAGCTATGTGTTAAAGGTACCTTCATACAGGAGTGGGGAAGCAAGACAAATTCCATTAAGTTAGGTGGATACTCTGACAATCAGACCGGTGAGTTAACAGATGTTGAATCCTTCTGTGGCTGGTTTTAGCTTTACCAAAAAGCTACCTGGTAACCTCAGTCTCTGATTTGGGCAGCCACTTCTCCTGTAACTTTGAAGGCTGTTTGGATGCTTAGAAAGTACTCAGGTACTAATTTGTCTCATTACTTTTGGTGTTTTCTGGGCTGTAAAAATTGATACTGACCCTTCCTGTCCATCCTTTTCACTTAAAAATTAAGATATATATTAAACTATTTCTTTAACTGGTTCCTCTCTATTCAGATATCAAAGTATAGTTTACAAAACCCTTTTTCTTACCTTTGTACCATTTACAACTAAAAATTATTAAAAATAAATCCTGCAGCATCATATAATTTACAGTAGCTATGAGGTCCTTATACAAACACTGGAAGTCAACAGTGCAAATATTAGATTAGATAACAGAAAATTTAGGCATTCTCCTACCTTCCCTGCCATATTTTGTTTCCAGTGCCATGTGGGAAGAAAAGAAGAGCCCCAGGCAGGTCTCTAACTTAGAATGTTTAGGAGAAAGCAGCATGCAAAGCACGTAAACACACAGAATACGAATAGGCACAGCAGTGAACATGTTGATATATGACACACATTTCTCAGACTGCTGTTACTGTTTCCCTGGAAGGCACTAGAACATTGAAATGCCCTCTTCCAAGTAAGGATCAAATTATAATTTCCTAGGTGCCAGCCAAACATAGCCAAATGCTTCACAAGTCTATCCATTTCATCAGGAACGAGCAACAGCACTTGCCTCTTCATGGCAATTTTGTGTGACTGATACACTGATTTTGTAGGTCTTCCTGTGTTTTAACATATTGACCATGTCGTCTGCAAAATGAGGGATGTTTCTCCAGGACTAGAGCCTTAGGTCCTTTGGCAGCAAGTGCTACATAAAGCTTTTCCTACAGCTGGGGATTTTATGAGGTCTTCCTGCCTTGCACATTTTCTGTGTGAGGTCTTCGAGAAACTCTGTTGTCTTTTTGGCTATCTTTTGTGATGACAGTAAGAGCATAATCATCTTTGAAATGTAAACTCCTCTTTCTTCTTGGACAGAAAAATGATCAATAGTGCTACAGTTCACTAGGGAAGACAGATGATACTATCTATTTCCAAAGAAAGTAAGTGAAAAAATAAATATGAACTGTGACTATAAATGCTGAAATTACCATTTTCTGTTACAAAACTGGATCAAAACACTAACCACCAAGTGTGTATAAAGCTCTGTTACTGCTTCAGAGCATAAATTTTTAAAATTATATCAATAATAATTGCTAGAATATTAAAAGCTGGTTTTACTCCCACAAATACCTGCCAAGTGCATATCCTAGCTAGTTTCAGACTGTCAGTTTATTTTTATATTGTTTGCAGCTCAGAAAATTTTGCAATTTTTGTCATTTTCCACAAAATTGTACTTGGTGATTTTAAATTTGTATTTTGTGTGAAATTTGTATTGTGCTTGTGTTGGGGGTTAGGTTTTTTCTTTCCTTTTGTTCCCTTTAATGTATAGAATTTTTTCCCATTAAGTTGCTAACAAACTCTTACATACTGGGTACTTAAGAAGAACAAAGGACTGTGGCCAAGCCCCAGAGGAGAGGGGCTGATAAAAGGCAGGGGTGGGGGCAGCCCCGGGGAGCTGAAGCTGCGCTTCGGAGGGGAACAGGAGGAGCTGCTCTGCCTTTTTGGGAAGAGAGGACTCGTGCTGCTGCTGCTGGACCCTTCATGTGGTGCTGTTTCTTCTGCTGTGAGTGAACCCCTGCTTTGACCTGAGACCTATTTTACCATCTGCTTGGGGGGCCTGGGATCCTGAGCTGACCTCTCCTTGCCGGGCTGGGAGCCGGGCTGCTGCCCCTGCCCTGCCCCCCGCGGCTCCCTCGGCACTGCTCTGGGTTTCACTGCACTGCAGCCCCCGCTCCCCCTGCCTACCGAGACGTCCTACTGTCCCAGCTTGCTGTTTCCGAGAGTCCTGCTGGGGCACCGGGATCCACGGCCCCAGGGGGTTTGTGAAGCAAAGCCTCTCTCTCTTCCATCCCTCCCCATCCCGGCCGAGCCGCCACTGCCATGTGCTTCTGGAGCTCGCGCCACAGCGCCCCCTGCAGCCGCGGGGAATCATCGCACCTGCCCTGCCCACCCAGCGCCACCAGCGCCCCCTGCCGGCTGTGACCGGAACTGCACCCAAGGGGACAGTGCCTGCAGGCCCAGAGAGCTGGGACCGGGTTCCTGGTTCTGTTTTGTTGTTAATGCCATAAGTGTTGTTTTATTGTTCCCTTTATTATACATACTAGTAAAGAACTGTTATTCCTATTCCTATATCCTTGCCTGAGAGCCCCTTAATTTCAAAATTACAATAATTTGAAGGGAAAGGGTTTACATTTTCCATTCCAAGGGAGGCTCCTGCCTTCAAACCAGGACAGCTTGTTTCCTCAGAGCCACTTCACATCGGATGTACTCATATATTCTCTTTAAATTTTGTGTCACCAGAGAACTTCATTGATGTAATTTTCTTTTGGCTGATGTAATTATTGAAAACATTAGCTAATATCAGCTCCAAGATTGATTATTTAAAAACTAAAAAGTAGAATCCTGCCATCTCTGTCAATATTCCAATTCCTTATTTATCTTAGAAAATTTGCCTTGATTTCTGAATCTCACTTTTAAGGCAGTCTTCCAGGCTTTTCAGTGCTTTACTGAAAGATTAGATCTATTTTCTATCTTATTGTGAAATTCCCAGGTCTTAGCTCTCACTCCCACATCATCTTTATTCTTTAAAAGGCACTTGCCACTTGCCAAGTGCTTTATGTTTTAGTTTGATTGTAGTAATAAGCTGAAAAAGTGCACCTGTGATTATTTACCAAACCTAAAATGTAATTTAGAGGGGGAAACTACAACTTTCTCTTCTAGAAACTCTAAGTTCAATCTAACAGATAATAATGTATTTAGGGTTGTGATAACAGATGCGTAGTGTCTATGAGTCACACATATTTTTTTATGTCAGATCTAAAATTATAGCTCTCTTTTGATAATTTGTACTCCAGAATCTTGCCTCCAGAGGAAAAAGGTGAAGGAACAGCATCTGAAAATTAAGTACCATGTGGAGAACATGACAATTTGCCTTTCCTGTGCTGGAATTAGAGTTTAATTACAATCAAAGAACCCTTCAACCTAAATTGCAATTGCAGATTTTACAGCCACATCTGATAGTTCATGTCTTGCAAGTAGTTTCATAGAATGATTTGCATCAGTTTATACTCAGTTTGCTAATAATGCTTCTCTAAGAAAGAGCTCCAGCAGAGATGATGGGCAATGCTTTTGAAATCCCCAGGTCTTCACTAGTTCTGAATTTGTTTCTCCTTCAGTTTTCAGATATTATATTGTCCTACGGCTGTGCACCTCTGATAGCAAAAGTCAGGTTTTTATTTCAGGCCCGATTAGAAAAACCTGAAGCTGTAGTTCTAATGAATTATCATAGCAAATGGTGCAGTTTATCTGGTCAAGCAGGTCACCAGATATGCATATTCAGTCTATAAGAAACCTGCATTATTCATCTTCGGAAAAAATGATAGTGTGGTGCACCAATAAAGACATTACACTGATACCAGCCTTCACCAACATCAATATCTTACAATTTAATTTTTTGTGATGAGAGAGTTGGTTAGGAGACGTTATTTACTTTTAGCTATGTGGCCAACTGGAAGTGTTTCAGCTGTAGATTTGGGGTCTTAACACAAATTGGGTACAGAAGGAAATGACGTCTCTTTTAGGAAAGCCAAGGTCTTTTCTGTATTAGAATGGGAAAGAAAGTACGAACAGGTTCAAGTAGAATTAAAAATGAAAAACAAGAATAGTGAGCATAGCAATTTGGTTTCATGTAGATAAAACCAGATTTTTCAGCCTAAGATACAAAACAAAGGAAGAGAAAATTTTTGTTTGCATATATTATATAATGAATTGTAACTAATTTTGCCCAGCTATCCTTCTTTCTGAAATCAGAGGGGGAGAAATCCAGGCCTGAATGTATCATTGTTTCTGCTGTGCTCTTGATTTTGTCTGAATTTGGCTTGCATAACAACATCAATAGAGAGCCATTTTGGTACATGAAGGGCATTGTATTCCTGTTAAACTCATTTTACACCAGTATTAGTGAAATATATATAAAGCCTAACCTTTGTGTTTTCCTCATCTTCAAAACTGGCCTAATCCTGAATTATTTCCATAAGGTTCATGAGTAATAATTCATGAGCACTTATGTAGCACTTCTGGATCCTCACAAAGAAAGCCTAAAAGAAGGTTAGCCCCTATGCTGCATTTAAATTTCCTCTGTCGTTTAACAATCTCAAAGCTTTTTATAAATATTATCGGTTGAGTACTGAGACCATGGGGAAATATAGCCCATTTTTCTAAAGGCTATTTCAAGGGAGAGCTCATGTACCCAGTATGTTATTCTCTCCAAGCAGGGAAGATTACCCTAAGTCTTAACTATACTTTCCATCCCATAGTGCTTGTTCCACATGTTTTCATCGCAGGTGTGTTTAGTTGTCTCCCTGATCAATTTTAAATTCAAAATGGATACATTTGTTTAGCTGCTTCTTTCAACAAACATCTCCAAAAAGATTAGTATCACCAAGATCACACTAAATGACTCCCAGCTGATGAACACAAACATAATATGATTTGGAAGCTTCAATTTTAAGATTGCTTTAATACCTCCAAGCTGATCACAGCCTTTCACAACTACTTGTATACCAGTTCTACATCTAAGTGCTGTCCTATTTCTTCTCCCACCTGTTTGTAAGAATGCCTCTTTACAGCAATCTTTTTTAATACAGAAGTATTGTGTTTCAATGCCCTTACCTCAAAGTGATTGCTGCCAGAGGAAGTGCACCAGTGTGAATACTTAGATTGTTATGGAAATGCTGGAATAAGGAGTTTGACTGAAAGCCATCAAACAATTCTGCTTATTGAGAATTAATTTTTTTATCTCCTTGCAGACTATATGTTCTCTTCAATTTACATCAAAGTGGGCTGTTCAGTAAGTGGCATGACATCAGAATGGTCAGCACACCAAAGTGATTGTTCTCCGTGTGCCATGGAATTTGGGGATTTTCAAGATTTGAAGGGTGGTAGCAGCAGCAGTTTTGAGAGAAGAGTGGTTTCTTAATCAAGCACAGGATATCCAACCGAAAGCTCCCTTCTCTCTAAGCATGTAACTTGCCTGAATTTAGTGGGGAGGGGCAGAAAACCTACTGATATAATGAAAATGTATAGGGCAGGTTTTCTTCAAGAAGGGAGAAATGCTGTAAAGACAGCTTTGAAAACAGGATATTGATGAGGATTTGACTGTGTTGAAAATGAGATGTGTAAATATATTGCTTTTCCTTTGATGTTTCAAAAATACAATTTTCAACCTCTTGACTGGAACATACCTGAAATAATTTTGCTTCTTGTCAGACCTCTGTCAGCTGTTCCTTAAAAAGGCTATTTGGCAGATGTATGGAACAACACCTACAAAAGGCCTTAAAGGTTTCAGTATAGTGTCTGATAGCTGTGTGAGCTACTGACCAAATGGGCAATTGTGAACCTTTTGTGGCGTGTTTTGCTCTCTGCTGTTGTATCACCTCTGCCTTTCTATGTCTGAAACAAGGCCCCTGAGGAAAGACTTGAGTGTGTGTGTTAGTATCTCTTGTTCTTACAAAGTTTCAACAGCATGGTTGAATCCACTCCCATAACGGGTTTCAGAGAAAAAATGTGTAGCAAAAATACACGTAATATGCATTGAGAGGCATTGAGTTTACAAAAATATTAGGTATGTGTCGGAATCCCAGGATCGAAAAGTTTTGAAGTCTGAAGTTTAGATATAGAAGTAGTTATAAAACAAAATAAAAAGTTTTAAAGGTAGTAATATAAAACTGTATGGATGATAGTACATAATTGGATGAAAAATGCCCCAATGTGATAGACATGTAATGCAGATATGATTAACTATTGATGTAAAAAGGAAGATATATGTACGTAGCAATTATCTATTGGCCAATTAACCTTTAAAAGACCTTGTAACCTGTAGTCTTGTAACCATTTTGCACTATGGCTGACCTCTGCAGACCTCTGTGAAGGCATTCCTACGCCTTCATGATAAAGAAACAATAAATCAACTTTAAAACCGTAACAAGAGTGGTCCCATCTCATCCCAACTATCCCGAGAGGCATGCCCATTAATCTGCTATGAGTGACTGCCTTTCTGGTAATTCATCCATTCTACCATTCATTGTATTCTGTTGCAGCCAAATTATCAACATTTCAGAACAATGTTTACAACTGACAGAAATGGGGCCTATTAAATTCATAAGAGCTTTGGAAACCAACCTATGCAAGTCTAAGTACATCGCAATTTCAGAGAGGCAACAAGCATTACAATTTTTTTATTGCTATTTAACCAGTCAATAAATGAGGTCTCTGGAATATTTGAACTCTTCATAAAGCTTTAGACTATACTGTCTTGTAGATAACCAGCTTTACTGAAGATCAATGTAAAACCAAATGTACTCATGATTTATGCTAAAGACTTTGGCCTCTGTTCAAAAGAGAAAACTCAGAATGTTGGCACATTAGATCACTATAGCTCTTCTGCATCAAGTTCAAGGATTTTTTTAATGGTTGAAATGTTAAATGTAGTTTTTAGTAATGTGCTTTAATGCACGTACATTGTTTTATAGTTGCTTTAGCCAATTTAAAAATTGCAGAGTGCTTAAATATGTCCATTAAAAACTATGCAAATATTGTAGTTTAAAAGAATGTAATTTATTTCTTCCAAGTTAGTATCTCAAAGACCAAAACTGTTGTTATGTAGAAGGGAAAAGTCAAATGAGTGAGGTTTGAACTCAACAACAGACATTTCATGAGATAATGCTATCTAGCAATATAATTGTTGTCAATTCTGCCCAGCTGGGTTAAAAACCTAGAAAATCTCTGTTCAATACAAAATTCTTCATCCCTGTCAATAGTTATTAACATAACTATGTTTGCTCTTTCTTTCTAGGCTTTTGAGCCTGTCACTTTTGTATGCTTGCTTTTCCATCTTGAGGCTTAGTCAATAAGTTCTCAGTGAGCATTTCTATACTTTTAATATATTTAATTATCAGATATTTGTTATTTCCATATCCTAAAAGGATGTCTCACAACAGTACATTTCTTCTCTGAGATGAGTGTATAGATTTTGGATTCTAGTGGATTCCACAATGCTTTTAGAGGAGTTGTATAATTTAGAGCAGTTAAAAAGCTTATACCGTTTTGCCACATGTTCCTATATTAAGAGCAGGCATATATTTTGACTCCCACATCCTCAGTCTTTTAGTTCTTCTGCCTGTATAACAAGCAAAGAAAAATGCCTGTGTAAGTGGCAAAACCATTTATGACCACAAGATCTCTGTACTTCCTGGCCATGTGTGCTAGGTTCTGGCACTAGGGCAAGGTAAAGTGAAGGATTTTTTCTTGTAATGTGTCTCTATCCTCTCAATCTGTTCTATTTCCACAGCACAGGATTTGTCCCTTCCCATTAATTTTGCCTTGCAGAAGGCAACCAGAGTGAGAGGGACTCTGTTCACTTGTAACATTTTGTAACAAAGTGCCATAACATGATCCAGGATTATTTTTCTTTTTTTCTCCATCCTGCAAACCTCCTTATGTGTTGACTTCATTAACCATAATTTGGATGTTTTTAATCAGTTTGACAAGGACAACATTAATTTGTAAGTAGTGCCAAAATTTTAAAATCAGACTGTTGAATGGCATCAAGTGAAATGCTTTGCAGAAATCTGAATATATTATGTCAACACAATTACATTTATGAGAGAGATTAAAATCTTGTCAGGGACATCTGATTCATAACTTCCAGCTTTAGTGAAGGGGAAAAAAAAATCAAGATAGCTTTTCATCTTTCATCATAGCTTTAATGGTTAAAGTCAGCTGAAAGATTAACCTGTCTTGTCCCAAAGACAGACTTTCATTTGCACAGCTATATCTATGGCATATTCATTTTCAGGAGCTTAGACCTTTTTTATGCTGCTTCAGTAACTGACAGACAAACTGGAAAACAGGTTTCATTTCACATACTTTAATTCTATCACAGTTCTTGGACCATCCAGCTTGCTTGCTGAAGCAGAGGAACGCTGCAGACTTTCATTAATATCTGTCAGAAGTTTTAATTTACCAAAAAAAGGTACTGATTCAGAAACAGCCTCCTGAATTCTTGGAGTTTTAGAACATGCACTTGTCCAAAATCTTCTCAAAGCTGATGGAAGTGGGTTTGTTTCAGAGGTAATAAATCTTCTGCATCTGTGAGCAATTTCTGCTTTGATAAAGGGAGACAGCACAATACATAACGATTGTGCTCAGACAATATTCTGGAGTAGCACTTTGGCTTTTGCAAGTTGTCAGAGCTTGACTGACTTCAGTGGCATTGTTCCAGTTTTCATGGTCTGAGTATTTGACTCTGCTTCTGACTGCATTTTTTTTCCCCCTTTCTCATCTGAACTTTTCATCTAAAAGACCTACCTCACCCCTGAAACTGCAGGTGTTCAAATGCAGGTATTAGAATTCCCAACTATTTGCTTCCTTGCATGAGTCCCAATCGCTGAGAGGAGCCCTGTGCATCTTGTGGTATCCTCTGCATAATGCAGAGATACTCTGCTGTGTTTTGTTTATGGCAATGTCTAAAATTTACAGCTATTTTTTACTCATCATTATCACATAAACATACAGATATCCAGGTTGAGTGTCTGCATTTGTCTGGGATATTCAAAACAGAAATAATTGTATTTTCCTGTCTTTGTACTGACAAGTGTTGGGAGGTACAGAGGTTTTCAGTCCTTCTTTAGTTAGCATTCAGCATGATCTATGTGTTTTCCATTTAGCATCACTTATGTCATACACCCACAAAGGCAGATATATCGTTTCTGTCTGCTTCCCCACACCACAGAAGCTACTGATGGATAAAAAAGAAGGCTACCTTCTCTTAAGGGACCTTAAGCTCTAGAGTTCAAGCAGACTGAGAAAAGTAACAGAAACACCACTACAAAACAGTCACCACAATCCCCTTCTCACTTAGAAGATAATGTGTGTGAAACAGTTTCTTCCTTAACCCCAAACACCACATAAGACAAAAGATGAAATACTCCTATGTTTCCATCTCCCAGGAAAGATGAATTGCCTATTTGAACATTATTAGTGAAGAAATGGTTAATTCCTGTGTAGCTGAAGGTAAAGTCTGGTTTAGGTAGCCCTCAAGGCAAGAGAAAACTCCAGCATGTCAAGACTCCTAGTATCTACGTGTTGTTTGTGTCTAGTATGAGTGCAAGAAGTTCAGCCCTTCTGAAAACAAGATCATGTTCACATGTGGCCTAAATCCTTCTCTTAAGCATGGAAATGTGAATGCTTCTGTCATATTTCCTCACTGGCAAGATGACAAGTTCAGACCGACCTGCTTACTTAACCCCTTTCCATCCACTGCCCTAAGCTTGAGATGAAAGTACAGCTGCAATATTTCCTACCAAATACTTGTGCTTTCTTTAAGAAACCCTCAGTAGTGTCAATCCCAGTTTCCTGAAAGTCTTTTAAGATGTTTAATTATCCTGGATAATTACACATTTTCTCCTTTGCAGCAATTTGTGCTCATTACTCTCTGTCCTGTCTGCAGTGGACATGAATAATGGTTTGCTGCCTTCATTCTTGCTCCAATCTTTGACAAGCTGGAAGGCCGTTAAGTTTTCTCACTCTTGTCTTCTCTATGCACAATCAGCCCAGTCCTTTCATGGTTTTTTGTTTCATATGTTATCTAGAACACTCTTCTGGCATTTTCAGATGGCGTGTTAACCTATATGCTTATATGGTTAACCTATGGTTAACCTATAGGCAAACAAAGTCAAGTGTGTGGAATTACCAGGGGAAATCTTGCTTTTTGAATGTCTCAGTGTATTAAAATCCATAGCCAAAGAAAACTTTGTCCTTGATGCATTTCCACCAGATTGCTACTGGGGATTCTTTTTCATGTCATCTGTACAAGGACATGAACATTACAAAGTGGTCAGAGGTAGTAGATTATTCATGATGGTAAAAATGACACCTGTCTGGGAGGCATGATGGAAGGAACAGGTCTGAATGATCAGTCAACAGAATGTCATATAAGATTCAGGGTAGATTAAGTGATGAGTGTAGGAAAAAGTTGTGTGAACTTCCCCTAATGGGCCCCAAATTGGTGTCACCACTTGGTGGGAAGGTCAGGGTTTGGCATGATCAGGTTCAGGGAAGTCAAACGGGGATCAAAAATGTGAAATGGCTTCTATACAATGAAAAGTTGTGTAACTGGTGAATCATCTGACTGGAAGTGATCCTTGGGGTGAGAGCCACAAAATAACAGCAAGCTTGGAGAAAAAGATAGGGACTTCTCTCTGCCTCTTTATATAAATAAAGAAGTATTGAACAGAAATAATGGGAACCACAGTTTGGACAGGAGGAAGCAGTACATTACATGTTTGATTGTAGACTTGTGAATACCCTTGTCCAGGACATTGTGGCTGCTGGATTCAAGGGAATTTATCATGGGCTCAGAGAGAGACTGGACAATTTCATGGAAAAAGGCTTAGAGAACTAAACACACAGAAAAGAGCATACAGCCCAGGAATCTCCTGAAGAGGACATTGTTAGATGAAGAAAACAGGATAAAGCATTCTTGTACTGAAGTTTGGTACCAGTGTTTTGTGGAGAATATTAGGCCATGTGGATCTTTGATGTCACCCGATGTCACATTGGTTCCTAAAGTCAGACCAGTGCACTGAATTTTTTCCAGGTGTAACCAATATTACTTCTTCCAAGGAGATAAAAATGAAATCTTGGGCTTGTTGAAGACAAAAACAACTTTTCTCACTGACATCAAGAAATGGGCACTTCATTCCAGGAACTTCATCCACAATAAACTGTCCTGGAAGCAAGGACTGGAACTCAGAAACCTTCCATGATGTTCGAATTTCTGAGAAAATAGTGCAAAATTCTATATCAGCACAATATTCATTATCCCAAATGCACAGAACAAATGGCAACTGTCAGAGACAAACTTAATCAGAGAAACATTTTGATTTATCATATTTAAACTTTGAGATGTTATGCTTTCTCGAAAGAGCTCGAAAACATTATTCTAGA
Source organism: Picathartes gymnocephalus (assembly GCA_013390045.1). Taxonomy (NCBI): domain Eukaryota; kingdom Metazoa; phylum Chordata; class Aves; order Passeriformes; family Picathartidae; genus Picathartes; species Picathartes gymnocephalus. Next base: position 69,319 of record WEKY01040970.1, read on the forward strand.
AACAGCAGTTTTCTGAAAATAAAATTACTGCAACCATAACAAGGTAAATTTGTCTCATTCCTGTTTTGAATTAGAGCAATTGAGAGACTCAAAGATTCTACTCAAAAGTGTAAGTGTCAGAGCAGAAAATGGCATTTGACTCTGGAAATTATTTTTGTAGAGATGGCACTGCTGCCCTGTTAATGGCTTTATTGTAGGAGATAGATACGGTGTTACATATGGAGAAACTTAATTGGAAGTTTAACTTTATTCTGATCTGAAAGTGCCTTCTCTGAGCCTGAGGTGTGAGAGCCTCACGTGTTTGTTCTGATTGTGACATTGATCACTGCAGTTTCAGCTCTGGTCCCCTGCAGAGATGTAACCGAGTTTTTCCCTCTGAGGAAGATACAAAATTTTTGTACAAGCCTATGGCACAAACACTGCCTCTCCTCTCCTGTGTGTACACTACTGGGGACCAGATACTGTGTGAAGTGTCACAAATGGTGTGAAATACAAGGAAGTGCTGGATCACTTAACAGCAATTTTGATGCTTTATAAAATCTCAAAAGCTTTATGGAACCGTAATGAGATTGCATCAGTTCCCAGAAGGGGCTCGGACACCAAAAGAAAATGCATGAGTGCTTTAGTGCCCAGAACAGGATTTCAAATTTTCCAGTTAATCCTCTCTCTAGAAGAACCATAAAACCATGATTTATATAGTTATATATCTAAAGTGAAAACATGTACAGTGATATGTGATGTAAGCTGCTGTTCTTATTTATTGCTTGTGCTGTAACAGTGCTCAGTAATCCAGTTCAGGGCAGAGCCTGATGCATGAGAAGCACTGCATACACAAGTATCAGAAAAGTTGCCTATTTGAAAAACAGTATATTTCAGAAGTTATTTCAAAGTAAATTTTTTACATCTAGAAGTTTAACTGACCTTTTAAAATTGGATGGAAACATCACTTAAAAAAAGTTTCATTTATTTCCAGCTGAACAGTTTTGAAGGAATGGAAATACTGCTAAAAGGAAAAGCCATCTTTAAATGGTTTAGCAACATTTTTGTTATGAGGATTCAGAATTCTACTTTCTATTATAGACAGCTTTCCTTTACATTTGGTATGGCTTTCAATTCCTCACAGAAGTTCTCATTCCAGATTTTAGTTTTTGACAAAGTGACCAAGTGTAATGTTAGCTTGGATGAACATCACTTAAATGAATGTGACTTCATGACAAAGTGCACAAACCTGCATACTATTAGGTAATCTTTTGAACCCAAAACACTCTTTCTGTTGGAAAAACAGACTCTTTCTGAGTCACCTCTCTGTCAGGGAGAGGTGACTCAGGGTCTAATGTGGCACACTGATGTATATTTTCAATAAAGGTGTGCTTTGCGTATAAGCTTGAAGAAGTGGTGTGATGCATGGCTCTGGGGCTGCTAAGAAATCAAGAAGATGCCCCTTTCCTGTGATATGTTTTATGCACAGAGGTGACACAGGCTGCCATTCCTGAGGCTTTTTTCCAGGTACTTCTGAACATTGGGTTAATGTGCTTGACAAGTATAATTGTATCACACCCTTGTCAAGGAAGGATTTTACTGTAGTCGTGTCAGAAGTTTATGGGGGAGCAGGGGCCCATCAGCCTCAGTTAGGAAATAGGTTAGAGCCATCTTTAGTGGGAATGGAACAGGAAAGAGCTCTGCAGCCACCGCCACATCAGTGAACCCAGGCTGTGTTTGTTACACTACCCATGGTACAGGAATAGTGATGAAAGGAGCAGCTGCTGTCTCCTTAGAGAACCTCTCAATAATGATCTTCAGAAATCACCTTTCACTTATCTACATGGTGGTTGGGCACTGGAACAGCTCCCCAGGGCAGTGGTCACAGCACCAAGCCTGACAGAGTTCAGAAAGCATTGAACAATGCTCTCAGGCACATGGTGTGATTCTTGGGGTGTCCTCAGCAGGGTCAGGAGTTGGACTTTGATGAACCTTGTGGGTCCCTTCCAACTCAGGATATTCTATGATGTTATGATTCTAACTTCATCTTATCCCTTCACTATATATTGATTCACAACAGCTGACTGTGAAAGGACCCAGAAGTTCAGACTTCTCATTTTATCCAGAAGGCTAAAGCAGTGCTCCAATTGTAGGTAGCTCTTCAATCTTGCAGAGAAAAGTATAGCAAGATCCAGGCTGAAAACAGGATTTCAAGCAAGAAATAAAGTATATTTTTTATTTGTTTATCTTTTTTTTATTTTAACCAGTGAACAAGTGGGTCCCAGAACAATTTATGTAAGTAATTTCTTTAGCCTTAACATTATTGGCTTTGATACTTATGTCAGGTAGCTAAACAGATTAAGTCACCATTAATTTCTTGGATTTAATTCTAGGTGTTTTTTGTACTATAAAATATATTATAGCAAAATTTAAAGTCTGTCACAATGTCCTGTCAGTTCTTAATTCTTCTGATTTAGTTTTGTCAGCATGTTCTCCTGCCTCAGCTATTTATTTTTTGATATTAATTTTGAAATGTACATACAGCTGCCAAGTGGATATACTGGTAGGCATGCTCTGGGGTGTGGATAAATAAGACAGAAGCCATAGAACACAGTTCTTTGAGTAAATATATACTTGAGAGGGTGAAGTGGCTTCAATTAGAAAACTGTGCTCAAAGGACATTGGGAGAGATAATACTAGGTGTATCATCAGAGTATAACATCTAGGTATATCATGCTGTACATGTATTCTAGTATTTAATCTGAAGGCTCTGAAATGAGCTCCTTTCAGACCAGTGATGCTGGAAAAGATTGAATAATGGTCTGACAACTTATAAATTCTCCTTTTAAAAGTTCTTTTGAAATAAATGTTTTTCTACCTTACCCTCACCAATATTACATTTTTATCCTATTGAAATTCACAATGAAGTGTTCCATTATCTGATAAGTAAATTTGCTGATCTTGTAGGAAAATCACATTTGAATGCAATATATTTTCTGTTTCATAGCTGTGAAGTGCACATTCTTTACTTTGTTGTAGCACAGCAGTGTCTCACAGCCTGCCACCCCCAGAAAAAAATGCTGAGACTCACAAGATTCCTACTTCTCCAAAGTAATTTATCCTAACTGACATGTAGGCTTGAAAAGAAGTGATAGACCCGGGATGATTAAAATTGTGTGAGCTTCATATAATTCCCTTTTCATAAGAGGCACAAAGCTCTCTGTTATGCAGATCTGTGTCTGTGCCAGTGATGTACTGCATATCTCGTGCTGCTGTTCTTTCCTATCTTCAGTCCTATGTTCATAGAAGCTGTCTAATGTGGGAATAGAAATCTGCAGGTGGGATCTCTAATATGTATAAGGTGGGGATAAGCAATTGAAGACATGCTGAGGGTATAAAGTCATGGCTGCTGAGCTTGGGGCCACATTTGTACTCAGTCTCAGGCAGTCACACATATTTTAGCCAGTGCTTTTTGAGTGTAAAGCACTTCACAAAGGTTGTTAGAAAAGCTGTAACAGAAACTGCAGCCGCTCTTTGCCTCAGTGACTTGTCCACCCAGGAAACTCTTAATGGTGCAGTTCTGCTCCATGAGCTGCTCCTGTCATTTGAGGTCACTCCCGGCAGGGAAGTGGCTGCATTTCATTTGGAACAAAACTTTAGATGGGAGAAGAGTGAGGTAGGAAAGATGAAAGAACTGGAATAGTCAGTGGCAACTGATTCATGTAGATTTCTAAGGGCAGCCTGGCTGAGCAGAAGCACTTACGTGATGGTTTGAGCAAGTACCAGATGTAGGTACGATGGTGAAGTTATGCAGGTGATGGGAGAGGTGTTATTCTGCTGTGGAAAGTGGAGGCAAGATTGGGGTATTTCTGAAGAAGGTGCTTGTCCCCAGGCACAATAAATGTTGACTGTTTGTTGTTACCACGTACCTGGGTACTTGGGAAATTCACATGTGGTTGGAGTGGATGTAGGACATAATTTACCAGGTCTTCCTGAGGAAAGGATGTATCAGCTTTAGGAAAGCCTCCACTTCTGTCTGGACAAGTCAGGACATTTAATTATTTTGATCTAGTGACCTTTGATTGTCCTGGCAAATAATTGCAGGTGTGGATTTAGCATCCCGCTTGAGATCACTTCAGCCCAAAGACAGGCAAGTAACTAATGCTAATGAATAATGCATAGGGAGATGCAATGTGCACCTCCAAACCAGTGATGTTCCCTTCCCCTTCCCTTTTTCCGCCATCCCGCCTCAAATGTCACAAGTTTCAACTCCTAACACTATAGGTACTTAAAATAGTCACACTCCATGCTGTGGGACCTTTTCACTAGGAGAAAGCTTTCACCAAAGTGAAAGAGAAAACATTTCAGAAGCTGAATTTTCCCTGGTTGTCTTTTTATTGTAATTATCTTTCTGCTTTTATTTTGTAGATGATACTCCCCACTGCTTTTCTCCTAGTTAAAACATTGTAAGATTAAAATATATTTGGATGCATGCTCTGTGATACTTTTTTATTCCTGTTTTAGTTGGCATTTCTTTTGCATTGTCATTAAGTGCTTCCAGCAGTCTCAGAGGTAATGCAGAGTCACTGACTCTTCATGTTTTGAGATTTCCAATGATGACAAAATTTCATTAAATGCACCATTTTTTTTAGCAAGTTTTGCTTCCAGATGTTAAATTAACTGTCCTATTTCATATTTTTATCTTCATTACTTCAAGGTGAGTGTGAACAAGAGTAACCCTTCTTTTGATCCTGGTGTGCAAAGAGGTGCAGTCAGCAGTGTCTGTACCATAGGCTGGGGGAGGAACAGCACATGAACAATGCTCAGCATCCTTCCCCATGGTCTGGAAAATTGATTGGGTTCAAGCTGCCCGGCAAACAGGAACCACGCCAGGAGTGGCCGTCCTCCACAAAAGCACAAAATAGACCAGCTCACCCAGAGCGAGGGCTGACTCAAAGCCTAATGGCTATAGAGCCAAATGCTGTGAAAAGCACAGGAAAAGAACTGCAGGGAGACCTTCTGGGTTCATGATTCCAATAGGTTTATTGGGGCACAGAGACTCCTGCCTATTGAACAGTCTGAACCACAAAAGGCAGGGAACCTAGGTTACACAGGCTTTATAGGGGGAAGATCAAGGGGGAGGATAAGGTTGTGGGTCCAATCACTTAACTTCAAGGGTGGAGTTCAGGATAAACTGACAACAGCAACACCAATAAGGGTAACTGAGGGGAGGGTTAAATTTGAATGCACCAATTGGGAACAAAGTAACAGGGACCTTTCCAGAAGGAAAGGGGGGATCTGAATGAGACTGACAACCTGGGGGCAGGAGTAATCCAACACCAGGGAGGAGGGAACAGGGTGATGACATTCTAAAGGGGTAGGGGGAGCAGGAATGAGCCAAGTAACAGTAAAAATAAACTCAGTATAACAAAGAACAATTCATCATACAGAAAATACACCGCAACAGAAAATCCTCTTCCAACACACATTGTGGCAATTATCAGAGAGAGGGAGTCTCCACAGACCTCACTGTCAAGTTTCTTTTCAGGTGCTTCACTGTTGCACAAAAAATTCTACAAAGCAACAACTTACTTTATGAGATAGGATCAGAGAGAGCCAGGGGAGGGGGGGACAATGTAGGCCTTTATTCCTCTTCTGCAGAATAGGAAGCTGCTGCTGTGAGTGCTTAAGTCAATGAAGCATTGAATTTGCCATCTCCCTGGGCTTGGGTCATTAGCTGCAGTGTTATTATAGGTGTGCAGGTTAATCTAGCCCTGTTCCAACTCTCTGGGTATTGAAACATGGGAGAAAAGCCCCATCCATCAACGACTTCTTCCTTTAGCAGTTACTTTCCTTTGAAAGTATGTTATTGGGCTATTACTAAGAACACAGAGGTTCTCAGAAAGGGAAGACTTTACACAGCAGAGATTTTGGAAAGTGTTGAGCTGAGCTTGATGACATGTAAAATTATGTACTGGGTTTTTTTAATAAACTTGCTACTGAGCATGATTGATTATATTTCTTTTTAATGATTGCTTCCAGAATGAAAACGGTAGCTGGGGATCTTGGATATGATGACAAAGATAACTCACATCTGAAGTAGGATCACAGTTTAGGGAGAAAGATCTGCAGAGAAGAGGAAAGCTGCAAAAATAACAACTAAGTGTGTATGTATATAAGGCATAATTTCCTGGGAATGAGGGGTAGGTACAGCAAACAAGAAAGCAGAATTCTTTCCTAATGACAGTAGTAAAATGCTGTAGTTCTGGTTCTCCACAGCTGTAAATAGGTTTAGCTCCAAGAGGTAAACAAAAGCCTCTTGAAGCTTGTATTTTGTTAGCAATAGTAACCTTTTCCAAGAAAGTCTACCTGGAAACTCAGTTATTATAAGGTGTTTCAAGAACAGGCTTTTTATGTCCAACGTGGTCATGGTCTGTTATTTGCATGAGGAGTATTCACATTGTGATCTAAATATACAGTGAGTGACTTCAAGCACTACTGTAAGGACCTGCTTTTTAAGAAAAACCTGATTAGAGTCAGGTTTAAAAAACCTGACTTGGAGCCTGGCTGTCTTTTTGATCATAAGCATTAGTGCTAATAAAAGTAGTCTTGAAATACAGAAATCAGGGACTTGAAATAGTAGAGATGAGTCTCCTGCTACCTGATTGTTGGAACTAATCACTAGTGGAACAAAATAGCATTTTTATTTTCATAGGTCAGTTCTGAAACAATTAGTAAACACAAACATAAAATGGTATCAATTATTGTCATGGTTTGAAAAAGAGTAATTTTTCACCTGCAAGGACTATTACCAGTTCCTGCAGACATAGCTTCTTTTTAACTTTTACCTGCAAGGGCTTTTGCAGTTTCCTGCATGTCTGAAGAGCCAATTAGTGGCTGTTTCGGAGATGGACATGCTGTGTAGCTACTTATGAAAATGAGTCCGCCTCTGTGTCTCACATTTTAAGATAGGAGAAGCCCGGGATTCTCTCTGTTTCTGGCTTCTGAACAGATAAGTGCAAACCTCCCGCGCAGCCCAGCAGGGGAACTGAGCAGGCCCCAGCTGGGCTGGTTCCACCCGGTTGGACCCTGCTTGCTTCGTGGGGCCGCCGGGCTGAGGGGCCGGGCAGGACTGAGCTGGGCAAGGCCCACCTGGCTGGGACAAGTTCACAGCGCCGGGCGGCCGGGCCTGAGCTCCACCCGCAGCCGCCAGGAGAGGGGCCAGAAAAGCTATCAGTCCGTGGTGCACCACTGCTACCATGGCTTACCCACCGCCTCACTGCTGCTGCCGCAGCTTCTCCTCCACCCCCCCGAGAGTACCGCTGCTGCTGAGACGCCGCAGACTCCGTCACTCCGCTCTTTACCCCTCTGGGAAGGGAGAACAGCTCCTGCCGCTGCCCAGCAGAGGTCACGTGACCAACAACAGAACCAGGAAGAGAGATTAACTGTCTCAGTGCACCAGAGAGACTCAGATATAACTCTTTAAGTGCACAAAACGGACTCAGAAAAGTAAGGACACAGAAGAAAACAACAGACACCGAGGTTAGTGAAAAAGGACTAAAAGTCTAGAGAGAGGATAAAGAGGAGGTGCTTTAAGCTGAAATTCTTCTATAGAACCATGGTAATGGACTATATTACATTTCCTTGTAACTCATATTGTACAAATTGGGGGGATACAAAAATATTCTAACTACAGTCTAAGCAAGGGCACTCGTGCTGAAGCAGACAGAAGTTAAAATAACTGTGGTAGTGAGGAATCTCACCACAGAGGAAACCCTTACCTCAGAAGAGATAATAGAGGCAAACCCTTACTCCAGGGATAGAAGAAACCTTGCTTCCAGAGAGACAAGACCTTTGCTTTTCTACCAGAACAGCTCATCCTTTAAATAGTACCCCATGATACAGAGATGAGTCCTCGAAGGCAGTTGCGGGAAAAGCTGTATAACCAGGAAAGGACCTTCACAATGGACAGATATCCTTTCCAGGCGGCTGATTCGCTGTGAAATTGAAACCACGAAGGAACTATGTTCTTGTGGAAGGTCTCCATGGCAAAGCAGAAGAGACTCCTCTTTCCAGCTGAACTGATGAAAGTCTATTTTAAAGGTGGTAAACTGACCAAAAATCTCTAAGTTTTGTTTCTTTGTGTTGTTGACAGAAGAAGAGTTGCTGGTAAAGAAAAACAAATGAGGTGGGGGGAAAAGAAACATCTGGAGGTTTATTCTAATTCTTCTTATTTTTTTTGTCTTTTAGTTCTGTTAATAAACTATCTTTATACCTTTAAGGTTTAGGCCTGCTTTGCATTTCTCCTAATCCTTATCTCACAACAAAAATTGAGTGAGTAAACTCAACACACTACACTAAATTAACGCCTGATGTGAGGAGGTGAACTGAAACCACTACAAATATAGAAAATCATAAAACTTGGATGGCAAGTATATTCCCAGCAGGAAACTGGCAAATGTGATCAGGGCTTTCCTAAGAGAGGAGGGTTGTGAGATTCTAGCACTGATAACTTAGGCTATTTCACATAATATAGCAAAAAAGTTGTTAGGTGACATTATTAGATTATGATATTATTTAGTGCAAAATTGTTTATAGTTGCTGTGTTTTTCTCTTATTTATGTTGATATAATCTATAGTAAGAGTTGGCACAGAACATCTTAGAGCAATTATTTTAATGAAACCTCATGATCTTGTCTTTGGGATTTTTCCAGCATTGATTGGGAATTCTCTGTATGCTCATCTAACACGGACCCTCATCTTTTTCATGACCCTTGTGTTCTTCCCAATGCACTCATGGCAAAACTATTTCCAGGACTCCACTTAAGTAAGTTATGATGTTATCAGTAAGATATTAGGACACCCTAAAATAATATAATGGCTGGTGAGTGTTGCTAAAGCATTTACTGTGTATTTAAGTTATATTATTTCTATATATACAACTGTTCCACAAACTGTGGGCCTCTGGAATGATGTAATAGTGCATGTGTGCTTTTTACTATAGAAATTAACTAGGTTGCAAATGCAAACACAGATCAAAACTTCATCCCTCAACTACACAGTAAGAAGAGAGTGGAAATATTAACCTGCTTGTTCTCACCAGCTGAGAAAATTGCTGTTTACATTTGGGAACATACTTCCCACAGGAACAAATGCTTTCACTTCTCTGGAAGGCAGAGATGCATCTGCTGACTGTATGTTACCACAGGAGTTTGTGAAACCCTGCAGTCAGTGGAAGAGCACAGGACACTCAAAATGACCTTCCACCACCATGTGGATTGATTGGAGAAAAGCAATGAAATATCAAATTCCAGGATCTCCTTTCTTATTAATCTGTACTTTTTAAATCTCCCCTTTTCACAAGGGAATATCACAACACATATTTTTCTTCAAGTTCATAATTGTGGTGTGATAAATTATTTTTCTGCTGCAGCAATGCCTTCAGCAAGAAGGTTTTAAATTGGAAATGCCTGACCTGGTGGGCCAGAAGTGTCAGTATCAACATGTAAACTTGCTCTAACCATGGAAATTTAATGTGAGTCATACTGGACAAACTAAAATATGGAGACTTAAGTCTCTTCACTGGCCAGGTCAAATCATTATATAAAGAAGAAAAATAAGTCATAGTAAGCAGGAACTCATTTTTTGTCTATGGATTGTATATAAACATATAATTGGCCTAGATTTCAATATCAAATGGTTTGTTCCATATTGGACTCTCCCCAGAGGCAGCTAGTAAGTGGTTTCTGATTTTCTTACTGCATGTTTGAGATTATCAACAATATCTCAGTCTTTTCCTCCCCTGTTCCTAATTAAAATAAATACAAATTTTAACATAAAAGTTTAGTTCCTCTAGAGCCTGTAAAAGTATAGACTCGAAGTTCAATTTTTTTTCAGTACTAACTTCATTTCTCAGTCCTAGAATAGCTAGAATATTTGGGACAGATAAACACAGAAACAGGCATCCAGAGAAAATTCATTTAGTGCCTCATGGCAAGGTTACTAAAGGAAATGGTAATCTTTTATATCCACCTTGATCAGGAACTTATTTCTGTAGCATTCCTTCAGTTCTGCAATTTCTATTTCAGATTAATGAACAGGTCTAGCGGGACAGAATTCCCACATCACCCACAAAACATCTCATTCAGCTGTTTCTAGAAGTTGCTGCATAGCATTTGCTTTCAGCTTTGTTGTTGAATTTGAGGTATTTTAAAATGTCATTACCTTCTGTGGCACTAAGAATTTTGCAGTAAGCAAAATGTCAGGCAGTAGGTATGTGAATTCCCTCACGTTCTTGCTTTCATGCCACTGATGTGAGTTCGCTCTTTCCGTGTTGAACCATGTTTTTTCTTTCAATTAGCAAGATGTTTGACTGTTAAAGCATGTAATACCTAAACTTATTTTTTTATGTGGCTCATTGCCTCTCTTATCTACTAGTTAATAAGGTTAAGCAATTTTTTGTTGATGAAATACAGCCACTTCATTTCCTTCTGCCATTTCAGAGAAGTGCCCACAAATTAATTTATAATTTATATTAATTTACATTTACATAGCCTACAAGTTCATTTCTTGGCAACAAACCAAACCTTACAATCCTTCCTGGACCCTGTAAAATTATCTGTGGTGAACAGCTGTGTGGCAGCAGCCTTGATTTGGTTTGCCCATCCCCTACATAGGTTTTCACATTAAGCTACTCTCAGCTCCATTTGCAGTAATCTTAAGGATTTTTTCACAGAGACTTTTCTTACCCATATAAAACTTTTTGCAAAGGATTGTCATGTGTTTGCCATCCCAGTAGTCTCCTCAGCTGTATTTCTAACATGGTGTTCATGTTCAATCACTTGCACTCAGCTGCTGGTGATTTAAGTAATTCAAACCTCTCCTAATGAAGTGATTCCCAGGGAGGTTTCATGAATACCTCTCAACTCTTTATTCCTGAAACCCACTGACGTTTGGACCGGTAGCAGACAGAAGCTGCTCTTTCTCCTGATGACCCTGTCGGTCCCACCCATCCGTACTAGAGCTGTTTGTGTGCCTCATTCCTCATCTAACACTGGTTCTATGTTACTGCAACTGTGACTAGCTTTCCTTTTATCATTGAAGGTCTAGAAAAGAAGAATCCCAACACATCACCACAGCTACCAGGTGCAAGATGATTTACTGCAAATATTAATCGATTGGGTAGTGACATATACATACCAGTTCAGAAATAAAATGATTTCTATTAAATATAACAGCTTTCATCCATTTTCCTGTCAATTCAGATTGTTCTACAGTGGTCTTACTGCATCATTCACTCTTAAGCTGTAGACAGATGCCCTTTAAGGAATGTAGAAAAAATTCTGAATTGAATCAAATAAATAATAGACAAAGAAAGATCCATAATGGGACAGAATTGTTTCAATTAACATTTATCTTGTTCATGCAGTGTTAATAACACAAGTAGGGCTGGGAAGTTAAAGTGTTGGTTTAGGAAAGCAGGTCAGAGGGTTCCCCAAGGCTTGCTTTTGCTGTCATTCCTGTTACCAGCAGGAGCAGGGCTTGGTCTGGAATATGCCCAGAAATTTTCACTCACCAGGCGCATAATCCTTCTCAAAGTGCCTTTTTTTTAAGGGGTCCCAGTTTCTGTCCTACTTATTTTCTCTCTTTCAGAAGACCTGGATAAACCCAGCCTTGCATCAGATGAGGGGCCCTGTGCAATATCTTGGTGGTGCCAAGACTGGGAATTGGTCCAATGCCCCATCCTGTAGCCATGGGAGCTGCAGGGGGATTCCTGACACATCAGAGGGGTGTCAGGTTTGCAAGAAGACCACCCTTGCTTCTAGAAAGTCTCTCTTTTTTTCTTCCCAAAGAAGTGCTGGTGGGCAAGCTGCAGCTCTGGCTGTTGTGTGACCAGCTCATGTAGGATTTGCAGTCAGGGTTTCAGAGCAGCTCTGCAGATGGACCGCACATGGTACAAGGACATTGTACTTTGTGTTCTATTTTATCATACCCCTCTATAATACCTTAGTACTTAATCAAAATCCCTCTATTTTATGATGGAAGGTATGTTAGATACACTTTTTTGGTTTTCCTTTGTGGTATTTCACTCTGGCTTGAAACCAGAAGGCAAAAAAAACTCTTAGGCAACTCAAGTCCAGTAAGAAAGATAATGCTCTCTCCTTAGGAAATCTCTGTTACAGAGCTACTTTGGCCATATGGAAATATTGTTTACTCCCTCAGCACAGAAATAACAAAGCACAACTCTTAACTGAAATGACAAATTCTTTATATTTAGTATTAGAGAGAGACTCTGCATGGACAATATCTCCCTGGCTGTGCCATTAAAATGGAGCAGAAAAAAAGAAAACCAAAGTGATAAAGAAAAGTATGGAGAGCCTCAAATGTTTTGTAGAACCAGGCATTGATCCACTTGACTTTAGACAGCACAGCATTGCATTGGTTGGTGGAAGGGTTGCAGTGCACTGTATTATCTAGTTTATAAAAGGTCTGTGACCTTTTTAAATAACTACAAAATTGCAGCAGATTAGCAAAATGCCTTACAACTTAGAGTGGAAAAAAAATTTAAATATTTTATGTTCCCTGAATAACAACAGAAAGTACATCTTTATTTCATGTTGTAATAAAATTTAACTTTGTTTTCTAGAAGCTGCCTGTATCCAAAAAACTATGCCCTTAATGGAATTATTAAGCAAAAACCTGGAAAAGTTATTAAAGCTTTATATGAATGGCCAAACGCAGCATTGCTGAATTCCTTTCTATTTGTCTTCCCCAAAGATGATATTGTAGCAATAATGGATATAAGGCAATAATGGATATAAACCCAGTAGAAATATTCATAAAAACAAGGAGATCATAAATCTAATAATGCTGAGGAAATTATGAGTCTGATTCTGACTTCTTTCATATTGCTGGACATAAATCAGGAGTGTTTCCTTAGCTACCAGTAGAGTCACCTATGAGGAAGTGATAGAAAAAGCAGTCCTTGTGCCTTGTGGGAGAGCAAGGAACTGTAAAATATGGCATGTGTTATTTCAAATGTGAACAGAATAAAAAATAACACTGCAAAATGAAGAAAGGTGTTAAAATGAACACATTTTATAAGCGAGAACTAAACCATATTTGAAGTATCTTGAGGGGCTTCACAAATAGGGGATGTTTTACCAAGTAATCATTTGCTCAGTTCTAATTCCTCTACTTGTCACTGTGAGGGGTAAAGGAATATTGTTCTTTTAAATGAATATTTCACAAATGGTCTTTATTTGACTGGACTGAAAAACTCATTTGTAAAACAAGAGGGGATCTTCATGGCTGATACAAACAAATTAGATGTTTTCTGAAGAGGTGTTCTACAACACCAACATTGTGTATGCCTCACAGCTTAGGAGAGGGGCAGCATACACAGGGTCCTGGCCTCTTGGCCATGCTGAATATTTTAAAATATGATGGTGTGTCATCAACCAAAGATTTTCTTTGTTGTTTTGTAATTCTAATAAACAGCTTTAGTGATTGGTTAAATCACTTGAGCCTTTTCAATCACATCACAGCAGCTGTTTAATTTACAACACAGTTAGGATCATCCTCTAAACCTGTGGGCTTTTGAGCAAAATAATCAAGTGTGAACGATTTCTGTCTTTCAGATACCATTCAGTAAATGTTGTTTTATTACAACTTTCAGACTTTGGATTAGTAATATGCATCTAAGTAAAGCAGTTTATAGGGTTGGATATGTAAGAATATCTGTTTGCCTCTGACAGGGCACAAAGCTTTTTCTCGCAAGACATTAAGACTAAAAGGAGTAGTGCAGCTTGGCAGGTGCACTGTGTTCTGGCAAGGCAATGGCATTAATGATTTACTGCTTTGGGTCATTGCTTTGATATGTCCATTCACAGACAATCCCGTAAGATGTAGGAGAGGCCAGTTGAGACTTATTTTACATTGGAGTCTTCAAATGATTAATTGGTGGATAAAGACCTTATTTATTTATTTATTTATTTATTTATTTCAAATACAGTTACTATAGAATTGTACCATCCACAGGTATAATCCCTGTTGATGTACTGTACTGGAGAGCTGAACAATTGCAAATATCTGTTCTCTTGTGTAACCATCAGCTGGGGAAGTGCTAGAAATGTGTGGGCTCAGCTTGAGGAGTTATCAGTTCCTGAGATCTGACCTTGTGTCTGAAACCCACTGGAGAATAAACTGTTGCTACTTTTTCCACTCACTTTGGCTACATATTTGAAAGTGAAAAAGTGAGGGCTGCCTTTCCAAATTTTCTGGAGACCCACAGCATCAGGAGTGCTGAGGGGATAATATGGGGTCTGGGCACCACCTAAACCCATGGTTTGGTCTTTTGCAATGCAGAAGTGAGTTTCAAAATGTTAGCTTACATTTTATATCTGTTAGTTTACATATATGAATGTACAATATTTTTGTGACTGAATTGCCAGAACAATTTTTGTGTTGAGGTATTGCTTCATATGTAGAAATTGGTGATTAATATGCTAATGTAGATTAGTATTTGTGAAGTCAGAAAGGTCTGAAGACAAAATTGTGTTCAAATGAGGACTGCAAAAGATGGTATAGTTTCAATTTCCCCTAAGGAGGCCTTCCCCCTAATAAGCAACAGAGTATTATTTCCCTAACACTGTTGTTCACCTTACTTACGTTGTAGGCAGTGCACCATGAATAAGTAACAAAATTTACTTCCAGGAACAAAACTCTCTGGTAACTGTGAAAGGCAGGTATTACATAACCCACCGTGTTTAGCCACAGTATTTTGGTATTGTGCTTTTTGGAATTATTGTTCAGAAATATTAAACTATTTTTACAGAATAGGCCAATAGCATTCTTTCACTGGAGGATCATTCCTGATGGTCATGTGTGACTTATATGCAGAAAAAAGTTGTGATAGGCAGCAGTGATGTTGCTGAATATCTGATATACCATCATGCAAAGCTGCCATCTACAAGTTATCCACATAATTTCCTATAATTTCTTTTCCTAGAAGGTTCAGATATGCTTGTCTACATGCACTCAGGTCAATTTTTCATTTAAAATGGATGTCACTGATTTCATACCTAACCAACAACTTTAAAAGTAAACAACAATTTAATGATGTGATCTCCTTCCATTCTTGTGTCCATGGAGATCTAACAATTTAATTTTTGTCTGGTCTTTAGGTCTAATATATTCTGAGAACAGCTGCATTTCCTGCTTCAGAAAGAATTTCACTACTCTATAACATATGAGCATCCTGGCACCCTTCTAAACTTGTGTGGAGACAGATATGGAAGCTTTTTATTTGAGGATGACCTTTCCCCTGTGTTGCTGTAAGTCTTGAAAACTATGGACCTTTCATAGGCAGTACCTTCTTAGCAGAGACTCTAGCTGTGATTTTATATTCAGTATTCTCAGTTTCTTCTGTTTTGACTAATATGAAAGAAATCTGTTTTTCTTTGTCAATTCTTTATTTAAAAATCTACAATAAAAAAAAAACATTATCCCTGCAAGAGATGCAGTGTTCCCCAATCTTACTCCACTTGTGCTGCCCCATTCAATTCAGAAGAGTCAGAGATATCCCAAAACTCTGCAAATTACTACTTCAGTGCTTTCACTGTCAGTTTTCAAAGATATTTGTAATTTATTTATTTTTTTTAAGTCATTGCTACTGAAATATGGAGAGGTTTTGTGTACACAGAGTATACACAGAAAACAGCCTTAACTCTCTGACAGATATCTATAAAGGAAATTATTGGTTTGATTTGAATAAAGATATTAAAAGAATTTCAAAATGGCAAAGGAAAGCATAGAAATATAGGACATTCTAGAATTCCAATCAGTCATAAAAGTTTAATTTGCCCAAAGTGTGCATATTTTTTGTGGTACTGTTTTATTATTGTACTCATATTTTTTTTTTCCCTTTAAGGCATCTTCCAGCTTCAACATCTGTTTTACAAGTTCTATCATCACCTTACACTGAGAAGGTTCCAGCTTCCATGCTTAGGGGATGTCTTGGTCAAGAGATTTGTTGTTGGCTTTTGATGTCAGTGTTGGAAGACTCAGAAGAAATGTCTCTCCTTTTTTGGGGGCTGTGGTTCAGAAATACCCAATTCTGGAAAGGTTGGATTTTTTTCTTGCAGGTTTTTTCTTTCCTTTCCAAGTCCTTCCTGGACCAGGCTTTATGCTGCCTTGGGTCCTGTGGTGGGGGATGAAAGCTCTGCTGTCAGACCCAGCAGCATCTGGGGTGCTTCTTGCAGGTGTGTCATTGCCTCCACTGCTGTATAGGGCCAGAAGGATGAGCAGGTAGATGGATACCTGCAGTGGGCAGGGCAGAAAGGCAGCTTGCCCCGGTGATGTTCAGCTTCTGTCCAATAACCTGGCTTTTAGCAAGCTCCCTTTGTTTACATCCCTGCTAACTGGGCATTCAGTTGTGAAGTGGCAAAGGCTTGTCTAAAAATTTAAAATAATATATTCTAGAGGACAGTACACTGCCAGAGCTCTGTGCCTCCGGTAACTTCTCAGAGCTCATTTTCTCTTGATATTAAACCAAGACATTTCAGATCCTCTGTGGCATTTCAAGTGAGTTTTGGTTTGGGAAATCAGACTGTAAAGGTAAAACATCTATCATGATTGTTATACAAACAAAGTTCACATTCTGCTTGGAGCAATTTTTGGAAAAATATTTCACAGTGTTTTCAGGTATGTTGGTCTGAGAGGATCTTTTGAACTAATTTCTAATTCCTCTATATCTAAACTAATTGATTCACCTTTAACCCCATTCGAATTGAGGAACTTCTGATGCAGCTGTGAGATGCTGCATCATTAATATAACACTGGCACAGCAGTGTGTTCATTGCCTGAATTGGTGGTTTTACTTGTGTAGTTTCTGGGTTAATGTCTCGTTCTGTAGAGCTATTACAGAACCAAGCTACCTGGATTTTAACCTGCAGTCCTCTGGTCCCAGAGCTGACAAATAGGAAAGAAGACAGCCCTCAGTAAGACACTGTAACGTGGGATACTAGGTTTGCAGGATAAAGAAGGGCTCATTTCTTATTATGGTGCTGCCATAATCTTGTTTAGCATTTGCTCAGGGTGTAGAAAAAAATAAACTTCAAGACAAAATATTCCCTTTCTAAGCTGCTTGGAAAGGAAGTGTGTATGATGGAAGAATGATAGCAATAGAAGGGTGAACAGAGATAATAACTTTACTCCTGACCACTCGAGGAGAATAGACCAATATTATTGCTTTTTGATTTCTCAAGAGAAATCGAAGAGCCTGGTCATTTGATGCTATATCCTTAGAGACTAATAGCTGATGTTTTTCACAGCAAAATGCAGTACGGTTTTATAACTGATGAAAATCATTGGTTGTGAACACAAAAAAAATTAAATTATTTATTTATACTTCCAATGGAGCCAGAGTGATATTATTTTGTGGGTGAAATACATTCAATTAAAAACTGAGCTATAGGAGAAGAACTAAACTATTTTCAGTTTACAACTTTGTAAATAGTTGAGACTGCAAATAATAGAGGAAAATATTCAAATATCCGAATAAAATATCTCAGTGAATTTGGAGTTAACTTTGGGGTTGTTTCAAAATAGGACTTTTCTATTTAAAAATGAACCTAAATTAAATGTACAGATCTACATCCATTCTCTTGTCATCTTTTGACCAAGCAAACCAATCTAAGCTTCCCACTTACTTTGCTGCAGCTAGACAGAAAAACCTAATCATTTTTCAAGAGGGAAGCCACTTTTTCGCACAGTAATGTGGCCATTATTCAATCATCTTTCAAGCAGCCTAAGTGGCCATACTCACTATATCTCCCTGGTTTGTTTGCATCTAAAACATGTCAATATCTCTTTTTATTAAAGTGAAATATGACCACTGTAGCAGTCCAGTGTATTCCCATTTCAGATTTACTTTTAATGAAACTAAGTCATTATCTTTAAAGCATCTATAACTTAGAAAATACATGTCAAGAGCTGTACTAAGTAAATGGATTCATAATTACAGGTAAGCTGTGCAGAGAATCTCATGCTGACAAAACCCCAAGTCCCTGCAGAGTTACTATGAGGTCAAAGGCACCTGACACAGGGGTGCTGAAGTGGCAGCACTTTTAAATCTGCTCTCAGTATGGGAACTGATGACCTTTCTGGGACTAGGAGGTAAATATGGAATGAGTTCATGCCCCTTGGTCTTGCTCTGAATATAATTATATTCAAGATGCAAATGAGCCAAGATGTGAATGACAGCGAGGGACAGAGGGATTGGGGTATGCATGGGGAACCAAACAACAATAGATCCCTCAAGTGTGTTCTTACCTTGGCAGGGTATGTGATTGGAAGTAGTGTTCAACACCTTTATGACTCTGGCATCGTTAAATGTAATTTGGCACATACTTGAATAGGTAGGCTTCTGCAAATCTGAGGTATGGATACCATCTCCTGGAAACAAGGACTTTTTTATGCTACAGAAATACTCTGTTCTGCAGACTACAGCGATGGCAGGGTAGAGACAAAACCAGGACCAGAACTTTTCTGTTCCTGATCTGGAAAACTGCCTGGAGCTGATGAGCCAGGGATGGGTTAAAATTGAGATGCAAGGCGAGCCCCTTAATTTTCCATCTCGAGGAATAAGCAATGGTGTGTTACCTGGGGGGCAACTCCTGACTATAATGTAGGAGGAGAACGTGAATGCCCAGTTCAAGAATTTATCATCTTGCAAGTCTTATGGTTATTACAGGGAATGAAATTGTGTGTTGCACACTCACTGGAGACTCAGCGGTATCACTGAAAGAGCAAAGAATGATTACACTACAGAAACTATTCAAGGAATAGCTTTGAATTGAGCTTTTGGTGGATTCAGGGTTACAGACTATTATAGTCCTGATCTGTGTATAGATTTTCAGCTTCATTTTGAAGCTGGAAAGAACCTTAAAGATCATCTAGTTCCAACCCCAAATAATTCATGTGGATATGGAAGAAGCACACTTTCCCTATCGTGTGAATAAATCATTTATAGAATCTGCCCTGAGAGGCAGCTGACTTGGAATAATCAAAATTTGACTCAACGTTAAGGAAATACATGTTCAGATCTGTTGCTAATCAAGGAAAATATACAGGTAGAGAAATTCTTCAAGTCGTTTTTGTAGAACATGGTAACCAGACTGTGTAAATGAAGAAAAGCCTGTCTCCCATCCAGGTAGATCAGTTCAGATTAGTAGTTACCTGTGCAACTGTGTATGTCTTCATCTGGGCATTTCCCTGTCTTTCCTTCTGCCCTGTGCTGTTCTTTGGATCCTGAAGGCCCTCCTGTAACAGTCAATTTCAGTGTCAGATCATAAGTGTCTTAGTATAGAAGTGTTAGAAGTGTCTCAGCTGTTATTCTGTTACAGTTGCAACATTTTCTAGCCTCCCTCCCCCCCTTATTTTTTTTTTCATTCACACTGCAGTTAGAATTTTCCTGGAACTGGTCTATGTAGAGGTACAGAGAGTCATGAATAACCTGTCCTTGTGAGGATGTCCTTGTTCCATTATTTTCTACTTTGTATTAGCTCATTTGTGCCAGAACCATCTCAGTAATCTTGCAGTCAAGGTGCCCACGAGCCTCTGCAGCCTTTTCAATGTTAAGGGCAGACTGCCTTCAGCACTTCCATTTCACTTCTTCAAAATAATTTCTGTAAGTATTTGTTCGTTATGAGGCTGCCAGTGCCCTAGGACTGCACCTTAGAAGGAATGAAAGTATTGCACTGGTGTGCACTGCTCAGAGAATCACAGAATGCCAGGGTTAGGGTTGGAAGGAGACAGCGTCAAAAGCCTTGCTGAGGTCAAGGTAAACAACAGCCACTGCTCTCCCCTCATCCCTCCATCCTGCCATGCCATCACAGAAGGCTATCAGATTGGCCAAGTAAGATTCCTGCTTGGTGAGTCCATGCTGAGTCCCAGTGACCTTCTTTCTTTTTACATGCTGTTTGGTGACCTCCAGAATGTTATCTTCCATTGCCATTCCAGGGATGGAGGTGAGGATGACTGCGCAGAAGTTTTCCTGGGTCCTCCTTCTTGCCCTTTTTGAAGATAGGAGTAACAGCTACTCTTCTCCAGTCAAAAGGTGGTTGTTTTCTGATACTAGATCCCTGGGGTCAACAGAAGCAAACAGGTTATTGCATCCAGCTGGTGCTTCTGTGCATATGGAGCGATAGTGATCCATAGCTACATCCAGGCAAAAATCCAAAAACATCTTTTCCACCACATATGAAAGACTGGACCCTCTCATCCAGTCCGACCTATTTTCAAATTTAGTCTTACCTTACAAGCTGCTCACCCTAAAATCTCTTGCTGTGCTGGGCAATCTTGTAAATCACAGACATTTAAATGCTGACTCTCTTTATCTTGCCCCTTAGGCCCAGTTGCCTTTGGGAGTTGTTACTGGAGTGGGATGACATGGGAAAGGGACATGGCAAAACACTTCAAGAGAAGAAAACGTGCAACTCCTGTTGTACTGTGAGTCCAGGGATGTGGGGAGTGCTTAGAACACGGTAAAGTGAGGTTGTGGTCCCACTTTTTCATGTACAATAATGCAGGCCTGGTTAAAGCCTTGCACGTTCTAGGGAGTACATTTATCTTAAACATCCCTTGACAAAAAAGGGCAAATTACAAATTTCTGGTACTTTGATGCTTGAGTCTCCTAGCAACAGTGGTTCCTCTGAAGATGATCCCTGTCATTTCAGAGTGCCTGAACCTGGACATTTTAGATAGCCTTCTGTGGATGTAATGAACTTTAAATAGGCCTTTCTTTTATGAAAGCCTCATTTCCCAGTAAGCAGATTTTATTTCCAAATCTCATGATAGCTTAATGATGAAATATGATAATAGTTATGCTTATTGTGAATAGAATCACAGAGAAGGTAAGTAGTTTCTTATTCATAAGTGCACCTGAATTAATGTTTAATAACTAGGTGGTTTTTAAAACTTGTCTTTGAGGTTGAGAAAAGCAGCTCTTATTTACTGAACAAAGGGTTTAGGGCTTTACACCCAATATCTATCATTATTTGTATACCTGAGATCCTACTGCATGACTGTTAAGTAATTTTTCTTGTCTTTCATATTTCTAAATTTCCAATTTTATTCCAAATTTTTTGCGCACCTCATTTTCAAAACTCAGGCTTTTTCTTTTCTCTGTGAAATAGAAAATTTTAATGAAAAGACCTCTAAGGGGTTTAAAACTAACTGGAGGCTTCAGAGAGGTAGATATGAGTTGTGCACTTAGTGGTGCACAGCTGTGTCATGAGGGACCTTCAGAGATCTCTCCTGGCTGTGATGGTGTTTGATACTTTCATTGATGGACTGAATGATGGTATGGAAGTGATGCTTGCTCATTTTGCAAATCCTCTGGATGAATGGACAAGTATTTAAGCTGGTCTTGATGCACTGAGGAACAGGATGCAATCTGATGAGGATGAAGCCCTGCACTCATTCAGGAATAGTCATTATCACCATCCATGGAGGTATTTAAAAGATGTGTAGATGTGGCACTTAGGAACATGGTTTAGTGGAGGACTTAGCAGTGCTGGGCTAGTGGTTGGTGATCTTATTTTCCCAACAATTCTGTTTTACAGAAAGCTATTAAGAAAAACAGATACAGATAAACTGGTCGATGTTCTGTGTTATTCAGCTTTCAGCTACCTAGATTATCAGATATAGAAGCCTATATTTAGCATTTGACAATATATAGATTTCTTTCCCCATATATGAAATTAGAGATGCAGCTGGGTTCAGAGGCTGATAACCTGCATAATGAATAAGGGGTGCTTATTTATGGTATATGCAGTCTGCACGGCAGTTATTGGTTGCATTGTATTGGCTGCATATATTTGCAGCGGCCCGGCACAGGCGGCTGGGCACCGCTACCTTCCTGCAAGAGTCTCCACGGGAGAGGAGGCTCCGCTCGGGCGGGGCGTGCGCGCCAGCTCGCACACGCGGCTGGATGTCGAATAAAGGCGATGGAGGCAGGAGGGCTCTCTGTATGGAAGTCCAGCGTGGTTTATTGGGTCCATGCGCTTAAGGGACCAGGAACAAAGAACAACGGAACTGGGAGGGTACAGGGGTTTTATACACGGAAGGTAGGAGTGGAGAGAGCATCGGGGCCAATAATCTGAGGGCTCAGGGGCGGCACACTGGAGGGGCCAGGGTGTGTGGGCCAATGGGGGGACAGGGAAGGAGTGGCCAGGGGACAGGGACCAACGGGGAACCGAGGAAGGGAGAACAATCTGGAACCTGACCCTGTAGGGAAGAAAAGGGCCAGGGAGACAGAGAACCCACCGGGTATCCCAATGGGATACATTTAGAACTTCAGTGTATCCTGGGAGTGGCCTTCCGTGTCACCACAACTAGGGGTTGGTCCTTGCCCTAGGGCTCGTCCCTCCAAGGGACCACAGCCTATCCTGGTTCCATGGGCTCACAGTCCTCCTCATGTATTGCCAAAAATGCATAGAGGGATCCTCTTCCACCGGCCGTAATAATGGATTCCCATTTTTTCCCTCAACATTTATCAGTGTGCTGGACAAGTCTTAAATAAATTTCTATATGGTATCAGGTATCAGGATGTTAAAGGATGAGGGTGAGACAGAAAAAGAATGGGAAAGTTTGTGTTCATGTGGTACAGGTTTGTGGTTACAAGTACAAGAGTATAACATTGTCACCTAGGGAATGAAAGTAATTGAATAGAAAAGGGCTTGAATGATACACATTTCTAACCAGCTGTTGTCAAAGTATTTAAAGCAGTTCAGTTTGGTCATTGGAGGATATCAAAAGAACCACAGGAGTTGGTACACTGGTCTATTTGAACACATCTGAAATTAAAGAGCAACATTAACAATAAAACATTGCTGGGTGAGAAGTGCACACTCCTCTGCTTTAGCAAAAAGCAAAACCCATGGGCATGCAGCACATTTCTCTTTCACTGATGACATTCCCCCATACACTGAAGTAGCAGGTTCCTCTGTATTCTCATCAGAGCTCTTTGCACACATCAGTGGCAATGCCAGAGCACAAACCAGCAAATTAATAGAAACATTTTCATTCTGATAAATGCAAAGAAGTCGTTCAGTTGCCTTCTATTGTAATTAAATAGACAGTGTAACACTTGTCTCACCAAGGGAAAAATGATGGACTTGGTAGGGAAATACGTGTTATTTTGAAGCATCTGATAGTGAATTAAGTTGTTAAACAACAGTATTCTATGGAGAGTACAAGAGACATGCAAAAGATATTTAAGTGCAACAGGATAAATCCATTTGAAACATGAAGACAGAGAGATAAAAACACTGTGTCACGTACAGGTTACACAAGGCAAGAAAAATGAAGATTAATATACAAGTCTGGTCTGAACTCCTCTTTGTACCATCTCTTGTCTGTAGAAATGATATAAAATAAGTAAATCAGTATTAAACTCTCAGTTTCTTGAGTGGTGTAAGTAAAATGCCACTGATAGGCATTTTTGCACTCATGTTTGAAATATGACAACTAAGATGAAGTTAAATAGAGTCACTTAAATTTTACAGAAATATAGGATCTCATAAGAAATAAGACTGGAAGGCGCCTTCACTTCCAAACTGGGTCAGCTGTGTGGTTATACCAGGATTTTATCCAGCTGACTTTGGAAAACCTGCACAGGACAGGGGCTGGCTCTCTGGGCAGCCTGTCTCACTGCCTGACTGCCCTCCCAGTGAAGAGGTTTCTCCTTGTCGGAACCTCTCTGCTCTCACTGTATGCCTGTGTCAGGACTGGGGCCACTCTTAGCCCTTAATGCCCATGACTGGTCTCCCCTGGGACCCCAGCCACGCTCCTGTCCTTGGCTCTGGGAGCCTCACTGAAGCTCTGAATTTGTCCCCCCATCTGTGCCACTTAGAACAATGTGGTGGCCTTGGCAGCAGCCCTGGCTCTGGCTCCTTTAGCACCTGGCTGCTGTCTGGCCCTCTGCAGCTGTCACTTCTGGGGGCTGCAAAAGGCAGGTTCTCAGCCCCTTCTCACAGGGCTGGTGCCCCCAGCCCAGAGCCAGCTTGGCAGTGCTCTACCAAACTCACTGCAGTTCATCTTTATTTGGAAAATCTCATCTAAGAGAGTATCTTCTGTGACAGGCCAAAGTCCACAGCTGGGACTGAATTCTGCTAACCTCATGTCTGTGG
Organism: Picathartes gymnocephalus; assembly: GCA_013390045.1. NCBI lineage: Eukaryota > Metazoa > Chordata > Aves > Passeriformes > Picathartidae > Picathartes > Picathartes gymnocephalus. Next base: position 93,492 of record WEKY01040970.1, read on the forward strand.
TCCTGTCTCCCATTTCAGAGTCTTTACTTCCATTTCAGTTTTTACTGATATAACTGCACTTCAGCCTGGAAATGCTTTATTTTCATAACATCACCAGTCTAACAATTTAGCACTAACACACATTTAGCATTTAGAGCTAAACAGTGTAGGAACAAGGGAGTTTCTTAATAAAATTGTCTAGAACGTCTGTAATGGAAACAAAGTAACTAAATAAACTTCTAAGTAACAAGTTGTATTTTTAAATTTCATGTAATCATATAACTTCATCACTTCATAATTTTTTTTTTAATAAAATTTTATCTATCAATGTGTATTTAAATCTGGTTTTATTAGCCTCTGTTTGTTAATAATAAATCCCAGGCACAAATATAAGCACAAAAGAAAAAATGAAAGTAACAGTAATAAGCTAAATAACCCTTTGAACTAAAACAAATAAAGGAGATATGGCTGGACAAGTCTGTAACATCATGAAAGAGTTACTATATAATAGTTATTATAGCTGCATATATTTAAAATAAATTTTATTTTCTTGAGTGGAAATTTTGAATCAGCTAATAAGTTGGCAGTTGCAGTAGAAAGGAACTATAGGTACTGATGGAACACACAAGTAAAGGCTTCCATGTCTGAAATCACCTTTGCAGATTTTTTTATTCTGGAAGAATATTGAGTATCTGTGCATTGTCTGCAGGTAGAACCCCTGCTTAAAATCAGCCCACACAAAAAAACTAGGCAGAACAGCAAGACAATTGAGAAAAAATACAAGCCCTTTCTATTAAAGTAGCATTCCTCCAGTGAAACTTGACGGCCTTACATTTCTGGCCTGATTGTTGTATAAGTTTTAATATTGGATGACCTTTGGGAGAATCTGGTCCCAGAACACAGATGGGTGGGTGTGACCCAGTGACTTTTTCTTTTTATCCTTTGCTGCTATTCTTCCTCTTACTATGTGTCTGGTCACAACAATAACCCTCATCCAGATATCTTATTCTCTCTCTTGCTTGGAAATATTCATCTTAAAGTCTTGCAGGAAATGCTGAGAATCTGTGGAATTGCAAAATCCACTCATTCTCTTGAATCCCTGTTTGGATCCTGTATTGAGCAAAGGCAGTTCTCCAGTCTCTGCTGCTTTCACATTCCTTTTACTTCAAATACCTCTGGAAGTAAGCTCTGCTTTGTGCTTTCCATGAACAACTCCTATGTTTTCATGCCAGATTTTTCATGGGGATTTCTATAGCTTCTTTATTTCTAGGCAGTGCATAGCCATTGTCTAATCCCAGGTGTGTTTATGGTTAATATCTATATTAAACTGTGAGCAGCTAGAACATCTCAGGATAGTCTGCATCTCATAACAGAGGAATATTTGGGTTTCCTGCCAAAAGACTGTGGCTCAGATGAAGCAGCCTCAATAGAAGAAGTAAATAAGTTAGGAACTTAATTACTGCCTCACATGATATGTATTCAGAAGTTTCTGTGCATAGCAAAACAAGTTCAGGGAATTGCAGTAATTTCCCTTGCCACTTTATTTGATTGTGTGATGATGGAGAGGGAATAAGGTAACTTAATTTGCATTAAAATTATTATGATTTCTGTTTTTCAAAACTAAATATCCACTGAGAACAGGAATAAGAATAAAACATGCCATTTAGGTGTTTTATTCACAGTTTTATTTTGCATCAGTGATAAATTACAGTGATTTTATATTCCCTCAACAGTATATTAAAATGTCTTATAATAAGAAGGTGTTAAAGAAACACTCCTAAAAATATTGTACAGGCTATTTTTACAGTGGAATTAGTAAAAAGATTTATGACCAGAAAAACCTTAGGATGAAGAGAACTGGGGCTCCTGCTAAAAGTTTGTATGGGAAGTGAAGTATTTACAGTCCCATGCTTAAAAAAGTAATTAAGTCAGAGGCCAAAGATAGTTCCAGCGCAGATTATAAATCATGAGATTTTAAAGCAGATAACCTTTAAGATTTTTTAAATTTGTTTTTCTTATTTGGAAACCCTCAGGCTGTACATATTTTCTCTTACCTTCCTCAGCCACAGAATCTTGGAAACTTATTTTTTTTTCCCCAAACGAAAGCTGAGATTATTATGTACAGACATGAGTTAGGAGCTTGGACTCCAAGAAGGAACACCAAATGAATTGCAAAGCCATTGCTGAGAGTTTAAAACCCAGCTTTCTTTCTTGCTTTGATTTTTCTTTTCCACATAACTGAAGTACAGGTTGAAGTGACATGGACTGGATGAATCTGAATATATGAATGTTTGGCTTAGCAGTTATTGGTGGTGAAATTAAGCCAGCACTGAGAACTGCCACTGAGGGCTCTGCGCTCTGTCAGACAGTTAAAATCCCAGACTCCTGGACAATTTTGTGCCATTTGAAAGCAGCTGTTCTGGTTCTAAGATTAATGACACCTCCTTTCCTTTTGTTTGATTTACAGCTGTGTCAGGAAACGTTTCAGCAAGTTTTATGTGGGGTCATACTTACTTTGAGAGGCTGTTGGACTGATTTCTTCTGTACGCCTCTATATGGGTGGAGAAACACTCTAGGTGACATAGGGACATCATCTTGGACAAACAGCTGCAAGAAGAGCCTTTCTAGTCCAAATTAATACAATTCACATGGATTGAGAATAAAATTCCTGCTTCTCAATGCATCCCCAGACTGTACATGCTCATTGAGCAGCACTTGTGGAAACAGGGACTGCTCTGTCAGAGCAGGAACCTTGTCCTTCTGCAACCCTTCTCTGAATAAGTATTTATTCCTGTCTTCCTTAAGTTGAAGAGATGGAGTTAGAACAGTCCTTCAGATTAATCTTACTATGGGAACCTAAGGCAGAGAAGGATTTTGAATATTTTTCCCCATCCCAGCTTTTTTTTTTTTACCTTTTTTTTCTTTTTTTTTCCCTTCTGATTATCAATATGCAACACAATGTGCATTTTAAAGACGGCTGAATTTTTTTTCCCTAACTTACTTCTCTAGATACTAAAATTGCAACATGGCCTGATGGCTCCTGCAGTTACTCAGTAAGAGATTCAGTTTCAAAGAGAAATAGTCCCTAAATCATGGTAGAAAAAGAGAGAAAACAGTAAAAACTCCCTCTGGTGTATCTGGTTTGAAGCTTAAATCAGACTCTGTGTAAGTGAGATTTGAGTTGGCAAAGATGAGAAATGGGCTTTGCAGAGCCCACATTCAACTCAAGGAATCTGTTTGGCTTCCTGAGCAGCTCTTTTTACATTTCTTTTTGAACTTGTCTTGTTTTCCTAATGATGTTGTGATTAGAAACTACTTCTTCTTCTGCATGTATAGCTGTTGGTATTCTTAGCAAAAAAAGATCCATGATTTTTGCTTGGCTTCTTGGGCCTTACTATAGAAATGCAAATACTGATACATTCCTACATTATCTTATTAGAACTTCTTCCATATGTCTTCCATATCATAAACAAGGAAAAGATGTAAATTACACTCTTTTTTTGGTTTTGTTTTTGATTTTTTTCCCAATGGAACAAGAATGTTGTACTAGAAAATACATTTTTAGTTCAAGATTCTGATTTGATTTTTTTGTTTTTTATATGCATACCTTTGTAATCTGGAACTACTACAGTGAGGAATATTGGACTTATGTTACGAAACAGTGCAGAATATGACTTTCCAAATTTTGTAAGAATTCATAAAATTCTTGGAATGAAAAACAAGATTATAGGTGACATTTCAAATCAGACTGCCTTTAATGTGCCTGCATATGTGAAAAAATAGAAGCCTGACTGCAAGCAGAGAATAATGAGCCAAAATAAAGAAATATTAAAATGTGGAAGAGCAGGAAGTGAAACAGAAAGGGGAAGACTATCTGGGCCATCATGTGGATGAAAAAAGAAGGAGAGGTAAGCACAGCTGGCTGAAGAGAACAAAGGGCAAGATGCCAATTACACATGAATCAAAGGGTTAAAAATGCAAAATGCAAATTGAGATAATGAAAACATTCAAAGGGCTTTCTGCAGGTAGTATGTCAGCTTCAGATATCAGGGAAATTTTTGAGCAGAGAAGGAAGGGAGGTGGAGACTGTGTCCCAGAAATAAATAAAGCCATTAACTTCTTAAAATACATCACCCCTGAGGGAAAGGCAAAATCTAAGTGTAAAATGGGACTGATATTGTTCCTTTTTCGTAGTAGGCTGAGGTAAAATTTAATTCTTATGGTGCTGTACCAGCCCAGACATCTGGGACATTGCTTCCAAATTTAGAAGAATCCTTAAAGACACCTAAATCTGTATTTAAGGATCTGAATAAATGGGTTATCTCAAGGGATTAGCCCCAGCACTCTCCTTTCTCAGACAACTGGCAGGTGTATGTATTTACCTGTGGACAGAGACAGATGCCTAATGCTTGTCATGATGAAATATCTATATTATACATGCAAATAATCATGAGTCTTACTGGCTAAATGTTATCTATTTGGTTCCTGTTGATAAGATTTGTACTACTCAGCATTTGGCTTAGACCACTGTAGTTTTCTAATACAGAAAGAAATATTTTGGTGACTATACCTCACATTTCCTTTGGAGAAAACAATTATTTTTGTATAATGCCTTCTTTTCCAGTATAACTGTATGGTGAAAAAATAGACATAAAAAAGATCTCTTCCTTTTATTTATCCATGCCTTCATATTACTACTTGATAATAAAAATGAAATTTAGAAAAAAAACCTAGCAGGAACATAATTTGGTTCACAAAATTTTAGTAAAATATGTAAAATTCTTGAAGAAGAAAATAGGATAACAGGATGGCTTTCAGACTTCGGAGTAGGCATATGCAGAAACAGAGCAGTAGAAACTGCTCACTTGGAGCTGGAATGTCCAGCTCTGAGATGCACAGTAAGGTTTTGCTTATCAAACTGTTCTTCCTGTGCAAGATTGTTCCCATTTTCTGAAGAAAGCTTTGTGCATTTTGAGGTGCAAGTACAAAATCTTGCCAGGGGTTTTCTCATGGGTGACTGTGAGCTGGTCCAGCTGCCTCTAGGGAGCTGTCAAGCTGCAGCCCACACTTGATCTGGACATAACTAAAGTGTTTCTCAAGAGCGTGATGAAAGTGGGAGCCTCCAAACCATTCAGTTGCTAAATGGCTGCAGTGAAACCCCAGTCCTGTATCCAGTTCCTCACCTGGGAACCTGCTGGAATGACACTTGCACTTTCACCAACCCACCCCTAAATAATTGCAGATAAATCTGCCAAGGACCTGCAGTGCTGGGGCTACAGACACTTTGCAGAGACCTGATCACCATTTACTGTGGTACCGTGCTGGAGCTGTACTTTCTACTCAGCAGGCTGTTTACTTAGAAATATACTGCTAAATAAGCCTTGAATTCTCTCAGGTTATTTGTTTATGTCATTGTAGTTGCAGTTGAAATAGCCTAGAAAACAAAATTCAGGTGAGAGGCGGATGAATTGATGTTTTAAATTGGGTGTTTGGTTTGATTACAGTCATTTCTTTCATCCTTTGAAATTTTGTCTTAATGAAACATGGTAACCTCTTAGCGTCAGGCAACCTTTGAGAGATGCATAGCCTTAAACTGTGGCTTTAAACAATGTTTTCTTTCCATGGGGATTTCAAAAAACTTGTCAACATAAATGCATATAAATCTGCCAAACATGCACAGCACTTTCTGAAGAAACATTTTTTTATTACAAACTCTGCATGGGGATAATGGATTGCAACAGCTATTTCTTTTTTTTTTTTTTTTTTGGAGGTGAAATAATTTTTCAAGCACTTTTCAAGACCAATGGTCAGCACTCCATCTGTCCACTAAACACAGGTGAGAAAACTTAGTATCATAATACAAAGCATAATACCACAACATAATCCCAAATCATAAACTATGAGTATCTGTTTCCCCTTCTGAAAAATCAAAACCCACTCTCCATGGCTAGCAGGATCCTCCATCACTGAGATGAAATAAAAAAAAATGAAATTCAGCTTTCCTTTCATTAACAGAACTGCAATGAACTGCTCCTCCTCTAGCACAAACTTCCATTATTTGGACATATCATTGTGGAGGAATCTTTTCTGCGTTTTAGCACTGTAAGACCTTGTCATCTCCTCAGCAGCAAGACAGGGGAGCAGTGAGATACTGGCACAGACCCAGCAGTTGCCAGTGACAAAACAGCCTTTTTTGAGCTCTGCTGCATGTTAAGAGCAACCCACCTACACTGCATGTGGAGAAGACTTGCCAGAGCAAGAGCACATGTAGTGAGAGCTGCAAAATCAGTGAGTAAAATTATCCTAGGGAAAGGGCTCTTGAAGTACTGAAACAGTACCTCTTCCTTCTTCTTTATACTTTAAAAAATATATTTTCTCTTTTCCTCTCTTCAGGAATGTGCTGTAATGATATTAATGAGCTCTTAAGAGTTTGCTGATCCAGGAATCTCGTTATAGGGTAAAGTAATGGTATGAAAGCCTAAAAATTAAGAAATTTAATTGTTTTAATTATGCAATTGCATGGGGAGTTTGAGAGTGTGCACCATAAGCACTCAGACACTGCATTAAAGAGGAGGGTAACTGAAGTTCTCAAAGGGCTGCCAAAGGCATGCACAAGTCACCTGTGGTGATTTGTTGAGGAGGATGTGCAACTTGGGCTATATCTGACTTTACAGCTCTGTGACTTGGGTTGATTCATCTCCATGGTCCAATTCACCTGACTTAAAACTGCTTAAAAATTGCATCCCTAAAGTACTTACACTTCACCCTTGGAGAATTCATCACTATGGCAAGTAAATGGTGGCATGTGCAGTAAGATGATACCTCACTGATGAACACTTGCTACAGTGTTTACGTAAGAAGCTGATTAAGTTACAAGAAGTTATTGCTTATATTTGTTGCACTGAAGCAGCTTAATAATTAAACACTGCCAAATGCTGTGTGATTGCCAGTGCACATCCTTTAGACCCCTGAACAGATTTACCACACGAGAAGTGTGACAGTAAGTTGGGCTGTACAGCTGGGAAAGCCTGAATCAGTCTCATCTTTGAGTTAAACTGGAAAAAAAACTCTTGAAGGAGCACCTGCAGTCAGTGGGTGAGCAGCTGATTTGGAGAGTCAGGGATGCTCAGAGTCCTTAGAGCTTCTGATGAACCAGGGGCCCTGGGGCCAGGGATGGATTTGATAGGGCAAAGCAATGAATGAGAATGTGCACCACATCAAATGCAGATGATGCTCTTTGTGACTTCCTGACTCTTCTCACTCTTCAGTAAGGGTAAGAGGCAGTCTTTGGCTCAATTTCACTAAAACTTGGTGAAAGAGATGGGGTGTATGGTGCCAGCTGAATGCTTTCTTTGGTGTCACAAAAAGCTACTGGAGATTATCCAGAGAGAATGCAGCTTTGCTGCAAGGTTTTACTTTCATTCAGCATTTCTGTGTACAAAATTAGTCTTATCTTCTTATTTTTATGTCTTCAAATACAGTCCAGTGCAATTTAGAAAGGTGAGTGCTTTTCAAGGGTGATCCTAGCACCAAGACTATTTTTTTTCTTTCTATATATTTCTCTTCAGAACTGCCAAATGTCACGTTGCTATGCCCCAACAATCCCTTTGAGAAGTTACTTAGCACCTGCCATGCTTTCCAGCTTGCTGCAAGATTAGAGCTAATAGCAATACCTAAAAAACACCATGCAGACTGTTATGATGATTAGTTGTTGACTTATGTTTGGTGCAGAATATGAAGTGGGAAATTACTGCCATCCTTGTGAGCAAGATCTTGCCTATGTTTTTACAAACTTCCAGCTCACTTCTCTTGGTCTGTAAAACAAAAGGCATCTTAAGAGGAAGCATGGACACATAACAGGACTATAACAGGAACACAACTTCACTGAAAGCATTAAAAAAGTCCTGTCAGAGAGTCTTTAGTGCAACAGAACCATGTGCTTTTTTTTGCTCCAGGTATCTTTTGTATCAGCACACAAAACATTTCATAAAGTAAAGGAAGAAAAACCAGACAGATTGAAAAAACCCTGCTTGCTCTTTCTTGACAACACTAGGTCTTGACAAACTGCACTGGCTCAAAATAAATTGAAATGTTTTGTGGTAAGTTAAGCATGATCTCCTGGGCAGTGTCAGAGAACATACCTGGGCTTACTATATGGGGTAAAGAACAATGAAATATTTATAATGAATGGATGATATGTTTTTGAGTCTACAGACACTGTCCCAGGTGTCTGTAGGATTTCTGTCTCAGAAGAGTATAGCTCTGCTTTGAAAATTAAAGAAAAGAGAACACTGAGGTTTGTAGAGACTTTCCCACCTTTTTCTGATCACTCCTCTTGCTGGGAAACCTCACTGCATCTAGGGAGCTGGCTGTCAGACTACTGAAGGTGGGGAAAGGAAGGGTTTTTGCCTCTTGTGATCACCTCCCCTAACGCCATACACAGGCTTTAGCTTCCTGGGGAGCTACAGGAGTGGGCACCTGCCCTCTTCCACCCATACCTGTGCTCCATTAGGTGCTCAGGGCAGGCTGTACAGCCCCTCTCCCTCTCTGCTTGCTTGGAGCACACTGGAGCTGTGTAGGAGTGTGGAATCAGTGCTCTGGCAGTGCTGGACTTTCTCCTTAAGGAGGATGAGTGTCAGAGCTGGTACCCAGAGAGAGAGTCCCTGCCTCACACGTGCACAGAGTGATCAGTTCATTGAACCGGGCTGACCTCCACATTATCCAGCTTGTTCCCCTTCTGTGCCAGGAAACACCCACAGTCCTCGCAAGAGGAACCAGTCAATTGGCAGCAAATTAGCTGAGGAGGGAACTTAACGAGGTTCTGGGTGTGAATGTCACTCCCCACCCCAGGTCACCCCCCATGTTCACAGCTTTCTGTTCTGTGGCCTTGGCTGAGGGTAGGCAGCAAGATTTTTTGTAAAATACTAATTAAAGGAAGAACATTTCCATGTATTTCACTAGTATGACAGTCAAGTGGGAAATTACTAATTTTTCTGTGCCACATACTGCAAAGAGATTAAAGGCAGTTGTCTTGCTGGAAGGTATTACTGTATAAATCACACAGGTATTGTTACTAAGGAGAAATTAATACTAAAGGAGTTTGTGCTATCCATCCAGCATGACATCCAGACTGGAGGGAAGGGATGAGACACACACTTCCCATTAACCACAGCAGTTACAGATCTTCAAAGTTTTAACTGATTTCAGCATTAAGGAAATGAAATCTACTGTTGTTATGGGAGAGGACAGATAAAACCAAAGTATTTGAATGTAAAGTGAGCACAGAGTTGAAAAAGGTTGATGTGGAGTGATCAAAGGGAATCCTTCATCCCTCACAGAAGATGGAAAGAAGAAATGCAGGTAAGGAAAAAATCTCTTTCAGTCACATTAAAAAGAGTGAGAGAGACATTTCTATACACAATTTTCTTTATGCAAATTGCAGAACTCATACATTTTCAGAAGGCTTGGTAGGAGTGGAATATATACACAAATGAACAGAACCAGAGAGAAACCATCATATAAAATTAAAGAAAAATCATCATTCAAAAGAGTCTTCATCCCAGCAACACTGGCCTTACCAATATTTTAAAAACTTGTTTTATTTTCTTACTTTTCTCATGTACCTCATATCTGATGGCAAAAATTTTGACAGAATGGATTTGGCTCAACTCACAGAGCAATTAATCTACATGTTCAGCTTTCCTTTCCTGAAGAGTAAAATGTTACCTCACCATGAATAATTTCAATCCCCTTTTGTGTCAGAGAATTACTCCTGCTTTAAAATCCATGCAATTTGTTTGTTTTTGTCTGTGAAGTAGTAGCTTCCTCTCCACATTTTGGGATTTTCTTAATGAAAGAAAACCTCTGTTCACAAAGGAATTCGATCCATTTGAATTTTTCAACAAATATATTATCTGCTACTTCTGGCATGCATTAAAAATTGTGAAGTACCTTTCTTGGCCTAAATACATGAAATTATTGGTTTGCTAAAAATAACAACACTTGGCAGTTTGATGACAACCTCCTTTAAAGTAGAGACATATGAACTGAAGGTGTCTTCTATCTTTAAGGCAGTAACAGTGAACTTTATCATTCCTACAGAGAAATATGACCAAGATGCTTTACTCAGATACATTCAATTTTTCCTAATTGCAGTTTTCTCTGAATCTCTTTCCCACATCTTGTCAGCTTCACATCTCTTGGATCTTCATTCTGACAATTTTATTTATATTCTATTTTTTTCCTTCATTTACTCTTTTCACAAAGGAGACTAGTCACTTCTTCATACTGATGAATTCACAAAAGTCACCCTGTTAGCCTTTTTTCTAGTCACCTCTGTTCTTTTACCAAGTTTTCTCTGCTGGCCCTATGGCTTTTGACTTTCACAGCACAGTTTCCTGCATTTGATTGTTTTACTTGAACATTTAATTGCTTCTCATTCCTGCAGACATTACTTGCCTGACATTTTATAACAAGACTTAATCAGGATATTTGCACTCATTTTTCTGGCAATAATCAGTTGAAACTAAAAGCGTCTGTGGGAAGACACCCATTTTGTGAGTTTTTAGAGATAGACATCTAAAAAGTTTTGAAACTATTGGAAACAATTTTTATTAGCCTTTTGAAAAGATTTCTATTTTCCAGGTGAAAACTGCTTGAAAATTAAAATATTAATTTACATTAATTTTAAGGAGGGGTATAAAAAGAGTCCTTAAATTTATTACAGTGCTGGTCTCTCCTCTGCTTGAATTATAGTTTTAATGGGTGCTATTTCAAGGCCTGCTGCAGTGGGGAAGGGCCATCTCACAGCCACGTGTCCCAGTGTGGAAGGGTGACATCAACCAGGGCCCCTCTGGAACACACAACAGTGTTTTGGGGCATGCCTTGCAGTTTGCTCCCCAACATTCTGCCTAGATTTGCTGCAGCTCCACTCTGACCCGCTCTGCTGCCCTGTACCACCACGGGCTGTAGAGGACCCTAAAGACAAGCTGGTGTTTTGAGACATATCGAGATATTGAGCAGTTGTGAAAGGCTGTTGCGGAAGTGTAGGGGAGAGAGGTAACAGACAGGATACATTTGGGCTCTTTAAGGCTGTACCAAAGTTTTTCCATCAAAACCCCCTGAGGACCAGCTGTTGTGAATCAGGTTTTTCCTTACACAACCTCCTATGTCCTACTTTGGCACACAAATGTCCATTTGCAGGGTGATGGGGGAGAAGGGTAACACCTTTTCTGATAAAGATGCTTGTCAGGCATGCTCCAGTCTTCTCTGTTGCGGCGTGGGCACAGGCTGCCCGGCCTTCAACCTTCCTGAAGCATCCCCACCGGGGAAGGCGCTCCGGTCGGGGCGGAGGGGGCTCACCACACTTACACACGCAGCTGGTGGAAATAAGGCTACGGAGGCTGGAGGAGTTCTTCATATGAGTTCCCAGCAGCGTTTATTAGTGGCAGAGGTCAACACCTACACAGCGGTGGACCTCGGCTCCCATCCACACAGAGGAAGGGGCAGGGACAAAGAACCCAGAGGGTAGAGAGTCCCAGGGTTTTATACCGGGAAGGCAAGGGGCGGGGAGAGCATCAGGGCCAATGATCTGAGGGCCTGGGGGTGGTACATAGGAGGGGCCAGGGTACGAGGCCAATGGGACGACAGGGGAGGAGTGTCTGGGGGAGCGGAACTGGGGAAACTGACAGCTGGGACCTTGTCCTTCCATGGGAGAAGCCAGAACCTAGGGGGCGCCCTTCCAGGGCACGTTCTCTCTGGTTAAAATTTTCCTGTGTGGTTTATTTTTTCTTACAAAGCTTTTATTTCATAAGTGCTCTCCACATTTCTTAGTGCTCCTGAGATATTTGCCATCTAATTGTTTGTGACACAGCGTGGTTGCTCTGGGAGTGCCTTACAGGTGCCCTGCTAAGGAGACCTCAGCAAAGCATGATTCAGAAAAGAATTTAGAAATGTGGCTTATTATTCAACACACCAAAAAGCAATACAGGAAGGATAATCCATTGGTGTAAAAAAACTAAAATGTGCGGTGGAGCTACTCTTACAATTGGACAAAGTTTTCCATGCTAAGCTGGGCTAAGACCCAAAAAAATTTCAATACCAGAGGCTCATCACAGGAGTACAAATTACACCTGCCTGCCTCAGAGCTGGCAAGAAATGCTTACTCAGATTGGGGCTCAATTCAGTTCAATTTGTTGTTAATAAAAGATGTAGGCTGTGTAGCCACATATCTGTATTTGTTTTTGAATTTGCAGCTTGCTAACAAATACCAAATTGGAGTGATTATATTTACATTCCAGCACAAATCATTTAAAGGAACATGATCAGACAGTAAAACTACCGAGAGTTCATGTTTTCTTAATGATGGAGGTTTGAAAACACAGACAGACTGGAAGCTCTGTTTAAAAACTACTGAGTAAGTGCAAAACTGACAGGGTGAATTCAGTTGATTTAATCCAGATGTTTGCATTTTAAGTAAGGGAGAAGACACATCAATGAAAATTTATAAGAGTAGTGAGAACATGCATAATGAGACACTGGAGAGAAGAATGTAAACCAGAAGTGTCAGTGAGGATTAAGTGTATGAGTGTTTTGCTCCATTAGTATGTATTAGTGCAGCCAGCCATGTTTGAATTTCAATTTGACATAATTTGGAAATGCATTCTATTGTAACGCTTTGTTAAATTGTGTACTAGGGATTTCAATAGAGTTTAAAGGGATCAGGCACTCTGGTACCACCAAAATTCAGTGAGCCAGCTGTGGTCCTTAAATTGTGGTGGTTGCACATCTTTATCAAAAACTGTCCTAATGACTTCATACCCACTCCAGCTAGGGCAGTATCTGAATTTTTTTTCCAAAACAGCAGTGAAAAAATGGATTGGGCAAAGTATTGCCCTTAGATTTCCTTACTGTGAAACCAATTATTAAATGCCAGTATATGCCAGTATTGCAGCTTTGCCTGTGTGTTCACAAGCATTCGTTATGTTGCCAGCTCTCCCTGCAGCACCGACAGTATCACCATTACATCAATATAGAATTCAGATTTTGACCTGGAATTCAGAGATTGTGATTAACCCTCTCACCACTTGAGATGATATATTTCTTCACTGGATCCCTATTTCTGGTAGGACCAAACACAATTCAGATGTTTCAAGTTCCTCACAACATCTCTTGATCCTGTTTCATGACTTTATTTCAACAGGAAAATATCACTTACCAGAATGCACTATTTATTATATTTTCAAGTATTTTTCAGCTTTCTTCCTTGGCACACTCAGCCTTGAGCAGACTTAAATCCATATACAAAGATATCTCTGTATTACCTTTCAGTGAAGCTTTCTTTTGCTTTTTGTCCATATAGTGTGTGACAATGGCCAGTGCCAGATCTCTCTTTTACTTTTGCCTTTTTTCAGCCATCATGCCTATTACAGGCCTGATTGACCAGTAATAAAAAGGAGTTTTCTCCCTCCTAGAACATGCTACAGCCTGTCTGGTGACTAAACCTCCAGTGTTGGCAGAAGACAATACAGATTTGAGGAGTGGGTGGGTAACCAAGAACATTTGAGAATTTAAAAAATGCTTAGATAATAAACATGAGAAACAAAACCTTTGAAGAAAATTGGATATAAAATCATGAAGCTGAAAGGGTTTTGGTATCTTAAGCAAAGCATGGCATTTAACATCAATCCCACATTTTAAAATAAATATTTTTTAGGAAATAGCTATGTAAAATGAAAATGAGCAGAGTCCCCAGGTGGGTCCCCCACTCTTGACACTGTAGGGAGTCCTTCATGCTCCTGAGTGCTGGGCTCTTGTGAAGGTTTACCCAAGGCTTGAACCAGATTCTGGTTTGGATTGAAGTAGTCCTTGGGTTTGTTTGCCTCTGCCTTCTCCTCAGCTACTTACAAACCATCTGAAAGAGAGAAATATACCTTCATCTCAGTGCCAGCTGGCTTCCTTGCAAAGGCTTAGAGGAAAATGATTGAGGGAGGAAGGAATCTCTCTCTTGTGAACACCGACTGGGGATTTTGCCTATAACTTCATTCTACTTCAGCAATAGAAATCGATCATGGGTCAAATAAATAGGTAATTTTTTTCTGATAATTATGAGAAAATAATATACTCTCTCCTTTATGTCTGGAACATGTAGCATATGAGAGACTATTGATACACATTTGATAGGAAAACCCTGCAGGACATGCTTACATCAGTGCTCCTGTTAGAGTATTTTGTGGTTTAAGTCATTACTTCTGAGTTTCATATTTGACTTCCCACCATTAATTCCACCATGAAAGCCAATTTGATGTTGAACATAAAGAACAACTGTTGAAGTTCATATTCTGGAGAGATTGTCATTAATTTAAATGGAGTGGCAGGAACTGACCCTGAGTTAGTAAGGATACTTGGGTTTGTGTGTGCATTTCTTTTAGGCAATGAAAATATGGTTTGAGAGCACTAATAGCATCTGCCTTAGATAAAAAACATATGAGCAATTGCCTGGAGAAGCACTGAGCCGCTCACCTGGAAAACACAGTGTTTAAAGCATTATTTTCGCACCCATATTTGTCTTTTTAGAACAAAGCATTAGAGACATTCAGTCGCCAAGAATTAGAGCAATGATTTCAGGTTTTCATTTTACTGAGACAGACTGTGAAGGTGATTGAGCTAAAGTAATTTTTTTACATCTCTTGTCACAATTTTCATGACAAAATGCAACTTCTAGACCTACTTTAGTTCTAACTAGCAATTACCGGGTTGTTTATTCTTTTAACACTTGACACTTCTAAGTACATCAAAGAAAAGTGCAGCTATATTACTCTACAGTCAGATCTTGTCATTATCCTTCAGGAAGTCAACATATTTCTGGAAAAGAAAGATTGTGAACCACTCAATATTGCAGTGAAATGTTGCTAATTTTATGTCAGTGTGGCAGAGGCTGGTCATAGTTAGCAAGCAATTAAAAAGAGAGGTTGGTAATTATAGTCAGAGAAGGCCACAATACTAAAGATTTTTCATAGGAGGCATTTGCCTTTCAGTTTGCATGCCAAATTTGCCTACAATACTATCAAAATTCTCCCCTATAATAGCCTTAGATCTGCTTACACATTGTATGAACAACATCTGGGAAATATGATTTCAGAGATCATAAATTTGTAAATACTTCCCAATTTGCAGACAGTGCTGTATGCTGTCTGGCATCATTGGTACTTATAAAGGGGATAATTCTGATCATTAGTTTTACTCTCTGATGAGAAAGAAAAGGGCCTAATATACCATACTTCATATAACACCACTATGAAATGTGAATTGCAATTTTATTGGCTTTTTTTTTTTTTAAGTTAGTACGACATGTATTTTGCAACTGTGGTACACAGTGACATTTATTCTACTCCCTGTGTATCTGTTTTTAAGTATACAGATGGTCATGCTGCATTAGACCTGTAATGATGTCTGGAGGGAAAAGCAGGTAAATGGGCATTAGTATGGAGGAAGATATGTTACAAAATCTACCAAAGGCTGTTTTCTTTGGCCTTTGTGTTTGGAGTATACAGTATTTTTAGAGAGAAATATAAACATATACAATGTGTTCACTAATGTTTCCTGTACCTGTTTTGATGGGTATTTTTTTCTCAGCATTGTTTAGCATTGAGTGGGTGGGTGAGAAATAAAAACAATTGCAAGATAAAAAAAGCGTTATGCTCAAAAATTTTCAGTGCCTTTAGTGAATAGGAATGTTCCTTCTGCTTTGTAGATGAAGTCTGCACATGAATGCAAAATGTGGTTTGAACATTTTCTCCTCCCAAACCTGTGCTGATCTCTCCTTTAGGAGATGTTCTCTCTAACTATGGCTTCCTGCTGGGTCAGAGTGAGCTCACACACTGCTTGCTTAAGAAGGGAAGGAAAGAAATTCAAATTCTAAGTGGTGGCAAGATTTTGAACATGCTTTCCATGCCAACAAGATGCAGTGCCTAGCTTGCTGGTTTGGTGGGAGAGCAGGTAAAAAATGATGTTTCTTTCTTTGTTATTCACCAGTATTTTCATCCTAGACAAATGAAAACAGTTCTGTCAAAACAGGTTTCTGAGAACATGTTTTATCTTTCAACCAGCAGCTATTCTCTCATTAAAAAAATAAGTTGTTCTGAAAAATGCCACACCAGACTCTACTTTTGATCTTGCTGAGATCTTGGGACAATTGTTTCTTTGAATTCCAGTCAATGCATTGCTTCATGTCATATTTGAATGTTCTTTAACCCTTATTTTGTCAGAAGACATAAATGGGATTTTGTGCTGTTATTCACTGGTTGCTGTTAATTACATTCTTCCTTACTGAAACATAACATACAGTTTTCATAAATTTTTGTAATATTAGTTACTATGTTTTATTGCTCTGTCTTCAGTTATATGAAGTCAAACTAGGTCATCTTTAAATCCCAGATGCTTTGAAACTTCTTTTAAAGGAGCCTAGAATTGGCCTCATTTTGATGTTTCAGAGGAGATTTCAAGAAGAGATTGAATGCTGTTAATCCCCTTGATTCTGATGCTGGCTCCCAGGTCCCAGGTGTATATCCTGTACCCTTTGTAACTTCTTGTCCTTCAATTCCTATGTTTAAAATGCCCAAGATAGGACAATAAGTGACATTAGTCCTTTTAGGCTCGATGGCAGACTAATCACAAAGCACTCATGACTGGAGAAAAGAGGATGCAGATCAAAGCTCAGTGCTGAGATTCACTGAAGTATTTGAGTGTGTATGAATAAATCCCCAGAGGGACCAGGGTACGGCATTGCCACTGAAGCCGCGGGTCATGTGCCACTGCGATCCTCAGAGCCCGTGCTCAGATCTTGCTCTCTGGCCCAAGAGGTGCTGACATGTCTGTCAGTCAGTGCTCAAAATGCCCCTAATTCAGATGCCACTGAGGGTCTGGGAGCCTGACTTGCGCAGGAGGTTTTCAAAGCAGACTTTCAGACATTCTCACACAAGTCACAGCTGAGGTCAGGACGTGCTCACCCCAGTGCCCACAGCCTCAGGGCTTGAAGCATGAGAGTTCCTTTTACCTCTGGGTTGGGCTCTGTCCCTAACACAGCCCAACTGAGTATCACAGGTTTTAGGAAAATCCTGTGTAGAGTCACATCTGGTTTAAGAGACTCAGATAGATCAGCTCTTGTGAAACGGCCCTGGTATGAGAATCCTGCCAGAACAGAGCTCCTGCAGCAGGGGGGAGGGAGGTCATTGCCTGACCACCTGCACAAGGGCAGGATGCAAAGGGCTCCCATTCAACCCTATATCAAGTTTAAACTTCTCTGCATGCATAAATAGTTTTTCCTTCCACCCCACCTTGTCTAGTCTAATCCCATTGGTTACTCCTGCTCTCACAGCCTTTAATCTTGGCATTCTCTCTAGCTACAATATCCCACATGCTGTGGACCTACATTTTTTAATTCAGGCCTGAAGGGTCACATGTATATATGAGATGTCTTAATGCAGTCAACAAGCTAAACCCTCTAATGGTGCAAATTTTCACAGCACCATTGCTAGCAAAAAGCTGTGACTGTCTCCGTGATCTGAAGGCTGTAACTCTACAAGTCCTGCTCTTAGGCATTAGGAATCCTGCCATGAGAATTCAGCATTCTTTGAACTGTCCCTGCACTATCATTCATTAACTCATAACTACTCATTGAGTGCTATTTGTGTAATGGGTCTAAAAGCTGATATTTCTGCTCTATTATGTATTCCAGTTATACTCATCATTAAAGAGAGCTCAGCCTTGCTGGGTACACAGTTTATTTTTCCATCCCCTGTCATTTTAGGTTTGTCACTTCAAAGACCTCTTTGAACCTGGGTTTGTGTTAGCTAATGACACAGAACCTCTCTGCATACAGCTTGGCAAGAATAAAGCATATTATCAAGTAGACGGGGTAGAACAGGTTTGTTCCCAGTGGGAGGTTTGTTTGCATGTTCTGCTTTCAGTGGTATAGAAAGATTTCCCTCCTTTCTCAGGGGTGGTGCTGTTGTTTCTTTCTCCAATTCATATTTCTGTCAAGTGATGTGGCAGCACACAGGTGGCACCCAGTCTGGCACAACGATGATAAAGCTACCAAATTATCTAGAAGAATAAGTCCTTCAGTGCGTATGTGTGTGAGCAGTCACAGAAATTGTTTTAGTGAAAAAACGTAAAGTACTTTATTTTTGTTTTAAAATATTTATGAATACTTGTGCCCTGGGTAGGTTTAATAAAATACTGTTTGAAAAATTTTAACATAAGTGGTCAAGTGAATTTAATTTTAAAATTAATGAAGTTCTTTTGCTGAGTTGCTCTTTTTCTTTCTCAAGTAAGCTGTTGCAGTTTCTGAGTTATTCATCAAAATATGATTACTGGCACATAAAACTAGCAACAACAGCATTGCTTTTTCCTTTTACACCTTTATGAGGACCAGTTTGTTAGGCATGTAGACCTCTGGGAAGGCAGAAAAACTGTTCTGTATCTTGACTGCTTTTCTTCTTACCTTGAGATGCAGTGGGGAACAAGCTGCAAAGGATCCAGTAGAAATGTGCTGTGGTAGCTATCAGCAGGCAGTGTGGCTGCAGGGGCCAGCAGGGAAGTGAAAGGAAACATTCTCTTCAGAAATCATGGGTAGAAGGTGTCTTACCAATGGGTTGAATGGGGATATCAGGTCTAAAACCATATTGAAAAGACAATCACTTGTTGGCACGTGTAAATCAGATGTGAAGTGTCCATGAGCCAGGATACAAATGTAGGGAAGGAGTGCAGGTGAACCACTGCAGTCATAGAACTGGAAAGGGCAAAAAGGAAACACATTCTATATGTAAAGCCAATGTTTTGCTGTTAGTATAATTGAAACCTTAACAGTCTCATCCAAGATATATTTATAATCAAACATTATTTACTACAGAAGAAAGGAAAGGAAAGGAAAGGAAAGGAAAGGAAAGGAAAGGAAAGGAAAGGAAAGGAAAGGAAAGGAAAGGAAAGGAAAGAAAAGGAAAGGAAAGGAAAGGAAAGGAAAGGAAAGGAAAGGAAAGGAAAGGAAAGGAAAGG
>WEKY01040970.1:112896-176184 GCA_013390045.1 Picathartes gymnocephalus
ATTTATTTCCCCCCAAATCTACTGTTAATAACACTTAGTTGACTATACTCAGGTGTTCTTCTTCCTGAAGAGAAATTAATTTCTAATTTTTAACATCTTCCTTGAGAACTTTGGTATCTGTGATAATTGTATTTGTTAGTCACTCATACATTTGCTTCTCATCCTCTCAAGTATACTTCTCGTGGTGTCTCCTCCATCAAGGGTGTGATTACATTTACATTTCTTTGTCTAGAGGGAAAATGCAGTACATGACCTCTCCTCTAAGCTAAATTGGTTTTATATTCACAAGATAGCATTATTTGGGTATGTTCAGGTGTGAAGAAATTAATGCTTCCTATATCATTCACTGATCAAAGACACTTCAGTATACTGACACAGAAAAACAGACATCAGAGCTCAAATCCTAATCCTGTGGGGGAATGCTCTTTCCAATCTTTTGCTGTTTTTCAAATCCTTATTAGATTTCTGAAAGTGAAGCACACATGGTTACTACTACTAAAGCCTTAAAGTAGAATGCTAGAGAATTTAATATTATAAGGTACAAAACGCTCTGAAGTTGCAAAGTAGAACTTGAGGTGTTCAAAAGCCTGATTTTTTCATATCTAGTCATTCACAAAGGGAAATTATTGTTTCCCAGACATGATGTCACCGGAATTTTTGGTATTTCCCACACAAAGCAATTTTTTATAATAATAGGGGGACCATTAAAATCCTTTAAAAAATTCAAAAACCAAAGAAAACCAAAATCCCAAACCCAAGAAAAACATATTTTATGACTTTACTGCACTTGGAATGATGAAAAAGACCATTGAATTTAAAGGTGTTGCAGTGAAATTCTGCCTCTCATGTCTGCAAAAATATTTCAATTAAAGTTTTTACTTTCCCATCAGGCTGTGACAACATTGTTCATCCCACTGTTTTCAAGAAACTATTCTTCTATGTCACTTGATATGGCTGCTCTGCTCCAAAAGGCAAGGATGTATTTATTATATGTTACCCATTTTGTTGTTCATACTGCCAAACATTCTATTACCTCGTTGATTGACTCAGTGATTTTTCCAGTAACACAGTTAGTGTGACGAGAGGAAAAGGGAAAAAGGAACTATGAGGAATTGGGCTGCAGATAGAGATGTTTTGGACTAAATTACAGTTGTTTAAGGCCTAATCCAGTATGAGACTATTCTACAACAGTAAAAGCAGCCCAAATTATGGTAGTTGTGTACTGGTTGAAGTCATGGTTGTTTGGGGTTATAAAAATGTCTTGGATGAAAAAGACAATAAGATGCTGTTATACTGCTGTTTTTCCTCTGTTCTAGTGAGCAAACATGTTTTGCCATTTGTATTCACTTAACAGGGACAGGCAGAGACAGAAGAAACAATTTAAGTGAGGGAACAATCACTGTGACTCAGTGCATGTATGGCAGTGTGAAACTTCAGTGAGAGCACAAAGGCACAGACTATGGAAGGAGTCAATGCCGACAGGGCAAGGGTTCACCTGCAAATTGGTCATTTGTTGGTAGTGCAGAACCCAGGAGCATTGTTCCAGTGACAATGTCAGAACTCTCTGCTGTAATTAATGAAACCCTTTCTATCAGAGAACTGGATTTAAGAGTCTTGGGAGAGGGAGAGGTACAGTTAATGTACAGATTTTTTTTTTTTTTTCCTAGTGATGCTGGAACAAATAGGCCTGATTTGCACAGTGATTGGAGAAAATTAGAAAACACGCATGGGATTGTAGGCTTGTTTCTTGTCATTTAGACCTCTAGCTTACAGTTGAGCTGTGGAATTTAGATTCTCTAAACTAAAGACCTCCCACAAAGAAATAGGCCGAAGGCATTTTAGAATTTACTCAGGAAGGTGTTAGCTTCTCGGTTCTACTGGGATGAGGAATTTTCCTGTGCCAGGGGCATGCAAGACTTGTGTTTTCCACGCAATAGACAGGAGCAAGAACTATTCTGAGACTTCAGTTAGAACTGTTCTGGGTGTATTTCTTTCGTGCTATGCCAGTTTGATGCTCTGCCTCCAAGAAAACCCTGCCCTCCACAGCAGTGCATATTCTGGGTAGCAGATTCTGCCAGTGAAAGATGAATTTTCACCATGGGAGCCGGGTACTGCCTTGATCTCCACCACTCCCTGTGATCTTCTGTCACCACCTGGCATTTTGTTATAAAAAACACATTGCTCTTTAACCTCCTATTTCTTTTTCAGGCATTGATGGATAACCCGGCAAAGGTCTTAGATGCTAGAAGAGGCAAAGAGAGCATCCCTCTTGGCCACAATGCAGTGGGGTGGGGCATGGATTCATTTGCTCCACATAAAAAAGGAGGTAATACAGTCTTCTGAGAGATGGAAAACTTGACTTCAAGTTAGCACTATCCTTGATTTGGACAGGGATTTGAAACAATTTTGCAGACACTGAACAAGTCAGAAGTGTTCTTTGGTGGGTCTTTCCCGGTGTGTTCTGGAGAAGTCTCATAATAAATGATGTGAATGGCCACTAGCAGAAGGGTAGGATTTTGCCATCCCCAGTGAAACAAGCTTATATATATATAAGATTATAAGATTTAAGATTATAAAATTATGAAGATGCTGGTTGTTGCATTTGTGGAGAATCTGAAAAGTGCAGCCTGGAATCTTGTGGCTTTACTTCTTTGACTGTTTCCTCTGAACATCCCTGCAATTATACAAAATTTAGGAGGAATATCTCAAGAAGAACATACAGGTAAGACATCTGTCTTCAGACAAGGCTTATTACTGTTATTGTTCTTGCCATGTGTTTGTTATGAGTTGACAGAGGAATTAAGCAGCAAAAATTAACTGACTGAATCATTTTACAGAGGAGGATATCAGAGGATGAGTCTTCTCAGCAACACTGTAGTACACTTTGCTTAATATACACTCTTCCTCTGATCACCAACAGGTTGAAGAAGTCCCTTCTTTGTGATTTTTTTATACTAAAATAAAGATGAACACCAGAAATCAAGACTGCAGGAAATGCTTATTCATTCAGATTCAGAGAAGCTAGCAAGGTGGATTCCTTCCTGCCTTCTACATTAGAAATGACTTGAAATCCTTTTCAAGCACTTAATGAATAGAAAGCACTGGACTGCAAAGACAGAAGGACCAAGAGGTCACCAGAATCCTACATGGTTAAGCTTCATCTTAAGGGATGATCACTTGAATCAAAGTTAGGGATAAAATGATACCCTTTCAGTTTCTTCCACTGGTCTCTTTATGCTTTTATTAAACAAAACAATTTAGCAATTTTTCCCCACTGCCTTTTATCTCATCTTCTGCCATAGTTTATCCAGGATGGAATTTGCTAGGAGATATAATGTAATATTCCAGGAGATACTGGGTTGCCAAGCATTTAGGAATGATTGCCAGTGTCTTGTTTATTTCTTTCTCTAGTGTTGTCAACTCTTTCAGGATTTTCAACTTGGCTCCAATATAAGGTGTCTGTTTGTTATCCTTTACCCTATTATATGAGTGTGTTTTCAGTCTGAGCCTTTTTAATATTTCTGATCTATCTCGTATGTCTAGATCTCAATTAAGCACTTAAAATTGCTGTATTTCATACTTCAGAGCTGTATTTAAGACAGCTTCTATACTAAGGAGACCTCTATATTTTATTTTTCTTCTGTGAAACAGGAATTTTAAATTACTCCCCTTTTGGATTGTATTTGTTTGACTTCAGTAATATCTCTGCATCGTGAAAATGCAAAGACTGATAATCAAATCACAGATTTTTGGATTCTTTTTCTCTTACTCTAGCACATACAGCCTTTTTTTCATTTCACCCTTCACCCTTCATTATGATAATAATGTCATACAATACAGTATCTAAATTATCTCCACAATGCAACTCGTCCAGAAAAGAATAGTTATAGAGCTTATAGTTTACACCATTTCTGCTGCACAAAACGGATTGTGACATATGTTTGACTTTTTCATAGCTCAGGTTTGTAACCCTTTATAGCCTCAGCCAAAATATATTGTAGCCAAGAAGTTTCTTTGCACTGAATTCAAATAGGACTGATTTACCAGGCATTTAAAATTTTTCCATCATTCACTGCCATTTCTAATCTTCTATCTTTGCATGAAATACAAGTGCCTGTTATGTTGCCAGCATTCTTGATGCTCTGGTAATATCAGAGATATAGCAATTAAAATATTTTTTCTGGGTGGGTGAATATATTTGTCTTCATTAAATCTTCATTTCAAAGCTTAACCTGGAGGGAGTTTGTAAATTAACGCAGATATGAGCTTTAATAAAACAAACACAGGTCTATTCTTTGAATAAAAATTACATTTCACTGAATTTGTTTCCACTCAGGGAGAGAAAACACATTATTGAAAGGCCAAATGAGGGGCTGGTCACACCAGGGTAGTTTACCTTGGCAGTATCAAACAACACTGCCTTACTCTTTCATGCTGAGTAACTCTATTGACATCCTACTTGACTTTTAGTT
This sequence comes from Picathartes gymnocephalus, assembly GCA_013390045.1. Classification (NCBI taxonomy): domain Eukaryota; kingdom Metazoa; phylum Chordata; class Aves; order Passeriformes; family Picathartidae; genus Picathartes; species Picathartes gymnocephalus. Next base: position 117,369 of record WEKY01040970.1, read on the forward strand.
TAACAAATCTAGGTGATAGTTTTTCCATGAGGAAATCAACTGAACTATGGCCAGTGTGATGTTTTGGCTACAGAAAATTTACCTCTAAGGAGGCTTTGTTAATGTTTTACTCACTGCAAAACATCTGTTTCTATGTAATATCAGAATGCCCCAAAGTTGTTCCGTGGTTTTTTCTGTGTTGTTTAAATCTATTCTCTAAAGATCTGTATTCAAGGAACTTTGATACCATATCTATTATGCTTTCACATCTAACCATGTTTTCTTCTTGATCACAGCTGGGCTATTACATCCTTTGAAGCAAAATTCATTTCACAGCATTTCAGCCCAGTGCTTTGCCTTTGAGCACATTTGCTGCACAGCTAACTTGCACAAATTAGATATTTTTGAGGCTCAGTTGATATAAAAAAAAACCAACCCAAAACTAGTTGATAAAGGTTTTCAGTATTTTGTGATCTGAATTCTCTGAGTAGGTGACTTGTCAGATTACAATAATAACAGCTTACAAAACCCTTCACAGCTCTAAGTCTAGAAAGACAATTTTCCCAGATATGTATGAGTCTAAGCCTGGAGATAGATAAATAAAGAAAACTTGAATTCTCAAGTGCTCCTTGCCCCCTCTGCTATTCCTAGCAGTTCCTCCTTGCCTGTAGCTCACTGTTTCTTCGGGCTCTTTTAATCAACTGACTGAATTCTTTTACTTTGCCTTCAGTGCAAATACTGAATGTGCCGATCTCTGGCTCCTAAACAACCTTGTAACTACTGAGCTAAGAATTCAAAGCTTGTGTTCTATGTTACACTACAAAGCAGGAGAAACTGTTCGTTCACTGAAACTCAGGAATATCATCCATCTCATGAAAATGACTCTTCTATGTATGTGCTATATAATGAAAAATATTGTCATTCTTGTTCTATTTAGGCAGGCACATAACTAGCACTGCAATATTTCCGTATCTTTAGCCCTGTCACATGCTAGAAAGCTGATAAGAGGACAACACTCTTATTCCATCTATGTTTTAAATAAACCTATTAAATGCAGGGTATTTTTGGATGGATTTGGTAAAAAAAAACCCAACCAAAATACAGACCAAAAAACCCCCCAAAAACCTCCTCCAAAAAACCTCCCCCAAAAAACTCCAAAGAAACCAAACCAAAAAAAGAACTGCCTAATATCCTTATTTCGTGAAGCACTTTGTCTGTTCTTTAGTGGCTTCTGGACCTCAATAGAAATAATTCTTTCCTATCTAGAAACAATTAGAGTGAATGTTTTCAGGTTTGCCAAAAATCCTAGACATCTGGTATGCATGGGTCACTGATGGCTGTAGATGTACCCGTTAACACACAGGAGGGACAGCCCATGGCCCCAGAGTCATCCAGGACCTTCTGCATCTGCAGCTGTAAAGGGATGAGGCCTGCAAGAACAGCTGTCCCTGTGTGCAAAAGAGCAAGTCCTGCTTGCTCTCAGTGGGATACCTGCATCTCATGCTCAAACACAGTTTAACCTGGGTCAGGTGTGCAGAGGAAAAGCCCCAAGTTTTTACCATGGTTTGTGAATCAGGAGAGAAGTGTTCACACTGAGCCAATGAAATAACCATTTGTAGTGGGTGTGTGGGGCTGGAGTCATGTCCAGTGCCTTCTGCAAGGGATCCTTGTAGCTTGGCTATTCAAATAGAGCAGTGCCTTCCCTCTGCCCTCTGCAGCCAACATAAACCTCATTAACAGTTTCAGCCTTAGGTAATGAAAACTGTAAATCTGTGATATTCCCCCGCCCGAAAAGGAGCTGCACTGGCTGAAAAAAATTAATCAGCTCACTGCACTGAGAAATAGTTTAATCCTCCTGCAATGGGGAGGGAGGGGGAAATGAACAAATATCTTCAGGGAGCAGGACTGGCTTGTAACTCATCAGTGAAAAAGAATGGCTTTTAAAAGAATTTAATTTTCCAACTGTTATGAGGAAAAACACCCAACCCACCTATTTAACACTCTGTTTAATATCGTTTCTTCTATCAGTGAGAAAACCAATCTGTTGCCTACACAGACAGTTTCTCTGCAGCTCCCCATCCTTACAGACCTCTGTACCTTCTGAGAGGCAAGAGCAGCTGTGCCGTATCTGACACGTGCCATGGCCACTGGCAGCAGAGGGGCCTGAGACCAGCACGGCTCAGCAGGGTGGGCTATCAGCACAGTGGTGGTCGTGAGAAAGGTTTAACACAGCCTCACACTCTGGAGGGTACAGGCAGTGGCAGAAAATAATTTGTGGAAAGTTTTCCCTCCATTTCAAAGCTGCAGAATGTGGAATACTTACAGGTTTACAAAGTAGATCATTATGCAGAAGGTCTATTTTAATCTACCAAAGTGATCATTATTGGTTGTGATCTGTCATAAGCCCCACCCAGATGGCAGAGAAATGAAATTCAGTGAATTCAAAACTGGTCCACATTCACTTGCCTGTTAAGTGCACATTTCTCTATGAACGTGCACATCAACTACTTGTGTATTTTGAAGAAAGCACTGTACAGATGTAATTTTAAGTGAATATTTGTGACTAAGCTGGCACTTATTCTGAACACAAGGAAGTTTCCTGGTTTTACTCTTTACCAGTGCTCTTTGCACTGATTAGAATGAAAGAACCTTAATGGCTTGCAAACCTTGTGAATTAAACGAACATTAAACAGGCTGAGGAAGTTGTGAAGCTCACTTTCAAAACTATGTTAAACTTTTTAGTATCACACAGGAAACCTACAGGGTTCTCAAAAGTTGTTCTGATAAAGTACATCTAAGATTGAAAAAGAAGATTCACTTTTTAAATTTTTGAGTCCTCGAGTTATATAAATTGTGGAAAAGACATCTGCATGAGAAATAAGGAACAGGAATTTGCAAGGGAAACTACTGTTTCATTGATGGCAATAATTTCCAACAAGGCACAGCAGGGAAAAAATTTTCACTGAGATCTCTGAACCAAATAGTATTTAAATTGTGCTTAGGCTGAGTTATTGCTGATGACTTACATGTGGGTCATACATCAAATTAGTAACTCAAGTATTTATTAGTGATTCAAGCATCAGTAATAATAATAATACTGTCTATTTAATCTATCAACTATTTAGTCTACTTAGTTTTATATTCTGTCCTCTTAATACTCAGTGTGTAATAGAAAGTTATAATATTTTTAAAGGGTTCATTTAAGAAAAATGCCTTTTCAATTGGGTTATTTAAGAATTACAACAGCAACTGACAAGTTATTCCAGAGAAATAATTTGAACTCATCTCAATGTAAATGAATTTTCACGAAATGTATGTCATGCATTACTTCACCAGTGCAAGGTAGTGCAAGATTAATGACAAGGTATTAAAAGGAATGCAGAGAGGAGTAGGAAGTAAAAGTGTCACCATTTTTTGCTTTCCTATAGGATAGATAGAATGGATTTTTTAAAATTATACTTTTTATTGAATATTTATTTTATCTTTTATGGCATGGATCAAACTTTATCAGTACACTGTTTTTGAAGCGGGGCTGGGAGAGTTTTCAGTGCCCTGCTCTGTTAGGAAACCTCAGGCTGGGGTTTGCCAGCAAAGGTGTCATTTGCCTTTAGCCAAATACATTTGCTCAGAACAAGATCAAAGATGACTCTAGGATGACTCTCCTGAGTTTTATTTTCATGAAGGAGGACATCTTGAAGCTGTATTGTCTTGTATGTAGTAAACATTACAGCAAGAGTGATTTTGTAGTTGCAGGATTTGGACTTTCCAGATCTCCAAACTCTAAAGAGTAGCCCCAAAACACTCCTGTGGTGTATGGAGATCTCTCTCTCTTACTGGATTTTCTTTTTTTTTTTTTATAATCATTGTGACCTTTATCTTTTCTATCAACTTCTCCAAACTTAGGAAGGGATGATGGCTATATTATTTAAATGAGTAAGTTCCTTTGTGGGTCAGCTGATGCAGCCAAACTTGAGTCTGTTTTGCCAGCTGAGGCCAAGATCCTTCTAGCGCAGTGGTTGTAATTCACCTCCATTTTTGATTTTAACTTGTAATTCTCCATAAAGAGCCCCACTCTTTATGAATGGTCTTCTACAACTATATCCACATTTCCTGAGCTAGAAAGCAAGGTAACTTAGATGCTGTGGCAGTGCAAGTTTGACAAAGCATAGCTTATAAAAGAATGACTTATTTGTGGGGAAAAAGAGCCCTTGTAGTGGAGATTCAGAATTTTAGAAGTATCTGAAAGGCTGTATTTGGTTCAAATCAATCTTTCTTTTAGTTCTGATGAATCAGGGGAACCTTGCAGATGTGTACTGGAGTTCAAAACATGAGCGCAGGAAAAGCAGTGACTACTGGGGTTTGGGATAACTTTTGCTGCTGTGACGTTCATCAACTCACATCCCTTACTCTGTCCTTGGCCATAGACATTAAAGTATTGAGGGTCTAGTCAATAAACTGAAAAACATAAAGGTACAGAAAAACAGTTCAACTCCACTAAAAAAGAGCTAAAAAGAGCTAAAAAATACGAGGATTTCTTTGTATACCCCAAACGCGTATTTCTGAGTCATTCCTGTCTGAAATGTTTATATTTGGACATCCCTCTTCTCCCTTGCTTTTCTTTATCCAGTTATACTTGCTGGGCAAGGAAAGCAAGATCGTTTCTTGTTTTCTTGGTACTACAGAACTGTTCTTTGGAGGATTCTACCTCATGGTGTTTTTCACCAATTTCAGTGTCAGAAGTCATTTTACCATCTAGAGTAGCATTGCTGGGATATTTGTACTTGACTTTACCACAGAACTCATACTCCTTTTGTAACTGAAACAAAATCTTATTACAAGGGAATTTTAAAATGCCAGGGCTTTTTCAGCTTATTTATATAATACAAAAAATAGAGCCCTTCTTATCAGTTAAAGAGCATAGGGAATCCAAGCATGTCAAGAATAAAGGTGAAGGACATTAATATCTTCTTTAGGGTATGCAGTCTATTAATACAAGTTAAGCACTAGTATTTATTAAATTTATGTATTTTCCCCATCATTAATTTTTAGCATTTTTCCTCCCCTATAAAGTTTTAAACTGTATGACGTTTCATATAGAGGCATTATTGTAGATTCTGATCTGAACTCTCCCCTTGTTGTTGTTGGTTTTGTAAGACTTCAGAGTGAAAATAAGTGGAAGAGAAAGGAAACCCTTGTTTTCCAAGAAAGCGATACACTTAGAACCATTTTGCTACCAGTGCAGATGATGTAGATTAAATATTTTTATTTATTAGTAGAAATTGTTAAAATGAGTGTAGCCTACATAGAGCAAATAGTAACAATGCAACTTGCTGGATACCTAAAAGTTTTTAAAACTGAAATGCAGAAGGTTGTGTTTAGGACCTTCTCTCAAGACAATATCCAGCTCTGATATGTATGAATGTTATTCACCATTACACCAGGGATTCTTGCTTTTGATTTTCATGGTGCAGCTGCAGGTTCTGCCTCCCAGAGATGTGTATAATTCTATAAGGCCAAAAAGTTCTGGGAAATTAAGTATATTGTCATCCTACCCCAGCTATAGGGGTGAGATGCAGTTATCTTATTCAAAGCTGAGGAAACTAAGGGTCACTGGAAATGAGAATATTGATAGAATATCATAATAGAATTATGCAAATAAGAATATTGATAGAAACACATATAAGAAGATTGGTTAGGCAGAAATGGCAAAAGTAGTTAGGTTAGTGACTATATAGACCATAAAGATGGAATTGATAACTATTTCTTGTCTCTGTTTTATATATTAGAGAGTATATTGGAAGGTACTTACTATTCTCCTCAGTTACTACTGGAATTGAAAGCAGCTACAATTAAAACCAATTATTAAAAAAAAAATCTGAACTTGAATGGAGGAGTTTTTAAACTGTCAGCCAAGGAATTATCTTCAATAAGATAATAAATAACTGTAAGGAAGTTTCAGAAGATTGGCAGAATATTAATGATGGATTGTTTTGAAAAATTATGTACAGGAGGCTGGGGTAATTTCAGGCCTAAGAAATAGTTTAACAGCCTATATAAGTTAAATAACGAAGTGGCTGATACATAACTAAATTAGTAAATAATTATAAGGTAAAGAACAGAACAGCAACCAACACTGGTCTCTGGGAAACACCTGATAACTGCAATGAGATATAATGAATTCCTTATGACTTCTACCTTCTCAGTTTGACTGGAAACTCAAAGATAGAGCTTAACATTGTGTCTGTAGTGTTACTTCCACTGCAAGCAACATTCAGCAAATGGTGCTGTGACTCTACTTCTGAAATCGTTGAAAAGAAAAGGGAGGTCATAGTCCTCTCCTTCAGCCTTTAGAACACGAATTGGTGTTAAAAACAGATTAGTGTAAGGATTATGGACCATACTTTCGCTCTCAGAGCAGGAAGAGAATAAAAATTACTCAGAGAAAAGCTATTTAAAGAAACCTCACCAAAACAAGTAAAGAAAATTATACATTTGTTAGTGATATGACAGATCAGTCACTAAATTGGGGATTTTTTTTGCTGATAGTAATGCATATAATCAATGGGAATGTGTAAACAACTTGGAAAAAAATAGACCAAATGCATATCTAACTTGCACTGAAGAAAGAAAGAGCTCTATCCTAACCAGTAACCTGCAGGTAACCTCAGTAGTGTTAATACCAGAAAATGGTATGAGCAAAAATGGATTGAGACTTCCTTATTGGAGGTGGATTTTTTTGACAGATTCACCGCAATCATGCTGGAACTTTTGTCTTTATTTGGCACAGTGCAGCCATCAGTTTCAGTGTTTAAACTATTTAACTGTTTCACTGTGTGCAATTATTCTCTCAGAAAAAGAAATCAATATAGAGCATATCTATTTCTCTCAGAGACTTTTCTTAATGTGGCTATGTTTGGTTGCAACATTTTTAGTAGACAGTCTGTTTAATTTATGAATAATTGAAATGCAAAATACAAACAAGGAAAAATTGACTGGTCCTGACTTTTTCCAACTTACCAGCTGATGCTGCCCAGTGATTATTAGAGTAGGTAAAATTAGCAAAAAAATAATGGCTTCAGATCTAATTCATAAAGAAAAGCCAAATAAAATATTTCCTGAAATAAATGTATATGCAGAAATTAATTTAGTATATATTGCAAAAGCTGAATCTTGATTTTTTTCTCAAAAGTTTATCAAAAGTGAGGAAATAATAGACAATACTGAAGTAGGTAAAAGAGATTATGAGAGCTGTGAAAAGAAGATACAAAAGCCAAGATGAGCCAGTTTGATAAAAGAGAGAGATGATATATTACAAAGGCCAAGTCACAGTTTGGACTTTTCTGAACTTGGCAAATATTTGTTCAAGAAAATCAACTCAGAGAAGGGTACCATTAACTTGAAAGACTGTCAATATATCTGCTAGCTGGCCTCTTCAAGCCCTTGGAAGAGCAAGAGTAGTTGGAAATTTTGACCTAATATTATATGTTTCAAAGCATATTTTTTTCCCCACAACCATTAAAAGTGACTTGAGAGCTCTCTGCCTCTTGCTGCTTCTTTTCTTGGACAGGTTATGTGGTGGTTATATAATTAAGTATCTCTTCTGTGCACTTTTCAGGCTGTAGACTGGGTTGAATTTGAGCCAGCCTGCAGAAAGCTGCTGACTTGTTTCACAAAGACCTTTAGTGGCTTGTCTGGCTAAGGGAACATATCATTAAAATGCTGCATTGCAGGTAATGCAACCAGGCCAAAGCCTAGTTTGTAAACCCATCAGGTCCAGGCAGTGGCCTGCTGCCTGCGTGGTTTGCTTTTCTGTATCTGTGGTGATGCTGATCTTGCTGTATCCTAAATCTAGGACTGAGATTTTGTACCTCCTAGGTAGGTGCCCATGGCTTGCTCTCCTGCCTGATGCCCATCTCTTTGGACTGCAGGGTTGGTGTGGCAGCCTCTCTTTGCTTCTTGCTCTCTAAAACATCTGCTGACACTAAAAGCCAAGGCAGCAGAGCTCATGAGTGAGGAAAAAAAAACCTTACATTTGTTAAGCGTGGCATAACATTTTCTGATTAATGGAATTACAAGTGGGATAAATACAAGACAGCTGTTGTTATTAAATAATTCTGCTTATTTGCTCGGAAAAATGAACTGCATGCAGCATTGAGCTCTACGGACTGCTTGACCAGAGTGGATGAAAGATCAGTTGTGAGGCTTGCATTTGTTTGTTGGGCAGCCAACACCAGAATTGTTTAAACTGGACCTATCCATAAAACATTAATTGTCTAACAAGAAGATTTTTCTGACGTCCTAAGGTATAAAAAAAACCAGAAGAAAGATCCCACAAGTAAAATTTAATCAATTTATGATTTTATGTTGGGGGGTTTTTTTTTCTTCCAATAGAGTTCACAGAAGCTCTGGTTCCCACTTCTGCACCAGACTTTGCCCTTGTGGTTGTTCTTTCCTCACATAAATGTCCTACACCCTCTCAAATGCAACAGCAGTTCCTGTAGGTTATCTCCTGTCAATGCAGACAGATGGGGGCTGTTAGAGAAAAACCAGAGATTTTCAAGTGTCACAGCAAGTTCCAGGCTCAGAATTTCCTGGTTACTCGTTCCTTCCTCCTGCTGTTATAGAGCTCCTTGTAGCCTCCACGAAAGGTATGACAGCATTTTAATAGAGATTTTGAAAGAAATAGAAAGAGAACTATGACTGGCATTTCTATGCTAGGATGCTACAAGCTCTAACCTCCCACTGGGGAAAAAGTCAGCTGAAGCCAATTTTGGTTTTATTTAACAGCTTAGAAAGCTGGTTTACATTTCCAAGGTACACTTACTCATGATCAGTTTAGGGTCATCTTTTTATACCATAATTATCTTTGAAATTACATAACCTTTTTTTCTCATCTTGTCTTTATTTCATTGATGCATTTATAGTGATATAAAATTTTACCCCTTTCAGCTGTGGTTTTATAAGTTTAAACAAATCTGTTCATTTCTCTCAGAAATTAGCTTCTTCTTACTCTGAACATGTTAACATCTATTTTTCTGCCTTATACTGATTTCAGTTCATCTCATTTCAACCTCAGTGGTCAGGATTACATATGGTGCAACAAATGAAATTTTACTAGTGCCTTGTAAAATGGCATTAATAACTCCTTGTCTCTATGGAAAACACTTTCCCTGATAAGGAATTACAATCATCTTTTTCATGTCTGCATCACATTGATAGCTTGTAGTCATATAATTGACTGATACACCTACTTCCTTCTCATTCCTTGTCACTTACAGACTGGAAACCCATAGTCTGTGGCAAGAAAACACGTTTCTGTTCCCTATGGACATGGCCATAGGATTTTTAGTATTACACACGTTTCAAGGTCATACAGTACATTACATGTGCTTCTGTACATTAATCCATTTCTATACCATGTTGACTATACCTCTCATCTTGCGCCCTTTGCAAATGACACATATTATTGTCTTTTTGAGGTGCAGAAAATGCAATCTTTAAAAAAAAGCAAGCTCCATTCCTCTGAATGAAGAAATATATTGAAAGCTAAACTTACCTGAAATATAAAATGGGACATATCCATGTATGTGCCAGGTTTAGTAGTAAAGACTAACTTCTAGAGTTCTGCATTATAAATCTTAAAAATTTAATTTTTCAACTGTTTGTAGTTCATCAAAAAGTCGTAAAAAGCTACTGGAAGCGTGACTTCAACAGGTGCTTGGTGTTAATTACAGCTTCATGATTATAATGAAGAATTTTATCTCTTTTAAGGTTACTTAAATCTCAGTTGTGAATGACAACACCAGATTATCAGACATTAGCCTGAACTTTTTATATATGATGAAAAAAAAAATCAAATTAACAAATCTAATTATTTCTAATGAGAATTGGGGGCTAAGTAACTCCATGCTAGATAATTGAGTGTTTTAATTGTTTGACTAGGTTGATCTAGGTGGGGGGTAACCCTGTAATGCTAATGTTTGTACCTCATGTAGCTCAGTACTGTGTTTTATCTCTTTAGTACTTTTGATAATGACATACCATTTTTAACTGTGTGATAAAATATTTTCTACAATTTTCATTAACTATGTAGTGAAAAAAAAGCTTCTTTTGCTGCATCTCAGTTGACATATTTCAAAGATGCAAAAGTGATTTTAGAAACCTTATGTTGAGAACAAATCCTTCAGTGAAGCTTTCTGACTGTCCCCAGAAGGCCCTTTGGCTTGTTGAGAGACTTTTCCCCTTGTTTCTCCTTCCTAGGGTTACTTATGGTTATTTTCCCTGAGTGAAAAAAGAGGTTTTACCAACTGTCCTCTTTCAACTCATCCCTAGAATGGAGCAAGTATGGGATGCAGAGCAGATGTGCTCCAGCTGAGGCAATAGTATTGCAAGAGCTGATGCAATACTGTATGGTTTGCAGGGTTATCCTGGCTCAGCTTCCTGCAGCTGGAACTTGCTCACCACTGCTCTGTTCATGGGCCTCCTGCAGGTCCTTCAGGAAACTGGATCAGAGCCTTCTGTGCCAAATCCTTCACCGTCTGTTACCAAGTCATCACCTTGGCTGCTTGCTGCCAGGCCTGGACCTGCTCATTTGTCTCAATTAGCTGCACATATTGATTGGATTTGCTCTGTTCTGCAGGGGAAGGTGTTTTGTGGCTTGTTGGTAGGAGCTTTGTTTCCTGTGGTGAAGGGCTTGTTAATGTTACGTGAGCTGGTGAGGAGATCTCTGACAGAGATGAGATCAGGCTCAGTTTAATGGAGGAAGAAAAAAGCTTTGCCCGAGAGGCAGTGAGAGGGGAAAAGCCACTGGGATTAAAAATAAACCTGTAGTTTCCCTCAGAGGAAGTGGGAATGGGCTGTCCAGGCTGGCAGCACTCTGGAAGAGGTGTACACAGAATAGTTTTCCATCTCCTGTCTCTCACATAATAAAAACGCTTTATGTAAGGGTCATTCAACTACAAACCTGTTCGCTCTGTGCCCTGGTATCAGTTTCTGCATTCTACACAAGGTCATGGCTGCTCTTACTTAGGCAGTCCTGTATTTCTAGCAATTGCCACTGCAAGAGGCAGAGCTTGGACCTAAGCTTTAATATTTCTTATGCTTTTTTCCTGAATGCATTTTCTTAACTCATAGAATAATATTTTTTAACCTAAGTGACAAATTAATATCATGACAAATTACAACTGTAAAAACAACTCTTAGGAAGAAGGCACCACAATACTTGCAATGCAATTAGACGTTAAAAGAACAAGCTCCAAACACCCAAACAATAAATGTGAAAAATGTGTTAAAAACTTTTTGTTTTTAATTCTGGAAAGCACATTCTTCTCTGTAACTTTTTCCATAGTTTTAATGATTATGTTTGAATTTTTGCTCTCGTGTCTTTAATAGTAGCATCTGGTTTCATGAATAGTAATCACGCACAATGAAGTAAGGGAGCACAATAACACACTTTTTTCCTACTTTGTGGACAAGGACAGAATGCTTCTGAAGCAAACTGGTGCTGTGACTGCATGTGCAGAAGGGGCAGGTTCTGGGGTGGTAATTTCAGGAGGGTTCAGGGGTGGAGGAACAAGAGTGGCAGCCTAAGGCAGCCTTGTGGCCACAGCAGCTTCCTGGTCACACCCTGCAGTGTAAGGGGTGAGGTTACAGCTTTGCCAAGGGCTGCAGAGGCATTTACCAGTAGGAGAAAAAGAGGTGAACTCTGGCATCCCAGGGTGTATCCTCTGGTCATTGCAGCCTCTTCTGCCTGTTCCTGTCTCTTAGCCTCTGATAAGGTTAGGTCCTGTTTTCCTTACATATCTTTGCTCGTCTATTCTCCTTAATTTTTTCTAGTCACAGTCTTTTTCCCAGTCGGTTTTTGTATCACCACATGGGAATTCTGTCTAAGTACTGTCCTTCCCTACTCTTCATATCCAAAGCTGCAGGCACTATTGCAGCTAATCTGAAATTTCTTGTGTGAGCAAGCTTCCCTTTTTCTAGACAGAGAGTTCATCTTTTGCTAGGCTCACTAGCTGTAGAGAAGACCAAACTAGACATTTCAGTCATCTCTAGTGGCTGAAATTCTGTGCAGGAACCTCATTCTCAACACTGACTTGTCAATAAACTTTCATACTGGATTAATAATTGCTTGTTTCACAAGGCATAAAGACAGAACTCCTCCTTTGATCTTATAAGAAAGATAGACCTGGGTATAAAGCAGGACTTAGCTTGTGAAAAGTACAAAATATTTTTGGCATGTCCCACAGATGAGACTTGGATGACATTTAAAAGTCTCTGCTGCTGAGATTAATTGGCCAATGCTCGTGGAAGGTTGTCACTGGCACCTCCATTTTCAGTCCAGCACGGGTCTACAAGATAAGTTTGAGTAACCTGTGCTGCAGCAAGCAATTCCTCCTTGAATTAGCCAATTTGGAATAGAGCAATGAACTTTGCAAGAAGGCCCTGAGCCTTTGTATATGTTTAATGATGTTCTAACGTCTGTCAGTTGCTTAATTTCCAAAGGGAGGAGTGCTCTCCCCAGCTCTCAGACTTGAAATCATCATTATACAAGCTGTACTCCAAACAAAACCACTCTGCTGTCACACTCTGACATCTAATGAGAATGATTGCCCTCCTAGCAAAGCAGAAGAATTGCTAAGCAGCACCAAGGCAGCAATTACAGAAATGAAAGCAGACATTTCTCTGCTGGTGCTGTGAGAAGGTGGCAGTGGGTTTGTAAGGAACGGGACTCAACCCTGGGCAGGTGAGGTGCAGGGTGATCATTCCGCATTTGCTGGAAACTTCCTGGAGGATTTATGTTTTATCTCGTTTACCACCCAATCTTCTTCTGACCTGATTTTGCGTTTCCCTAATTTCTCACACCTGCAGGTGGGACAGTGTGGATCTTGCTGGGTTGACACTAAGGGATGATGTCTCTTGTGACAGTGGGACAGACTGACCTGACAGGCAGTGGAAACAGCTTTCAAAATAGTTGAGGCTCAGCTAATGTCTTGTGCCCTGGACAGACACTGAAGTGTTAGAGGAGGTGAACTCAAATTAATAACTGGGGGAAAAAAGACTAATAAATGTCATGACTGCTGTAAGATAATATAGATTTTCAACTGAAAAGGCCAGAGCATCCCCTGGCCCAAGGTTCAGTTGTCTGCTGTTCAAGGCCTGATCTGGTGCAGCTGAGCCATGTGATTTTTGGCTCACTTTTACTGAGGAAGTTGTCAAGGTGTGATGAAGTTGTGCATACAGATGTCTGTAAATGTGAAAAAGAGACAAAAATGGAAATGCTAAAACAGTAAAAATTAACAGCTTAAGGATCCCAAGGGAGAAGTATCACACAAGAGGATATAAAATCCTAAGGGAGAGGCAGAGATACAGAAGATGCAAATTCAGAGGAATGCAGATGAGCAGTAGAAGGTGCAATGCAGTGTGGCCATCCTCTCTGCCTGACCAGCAGTGATTCCTGGGGGATTCATTGGGATGGGAAGTCTGGTAAAGCTCAGCCTCATAACACCTCACTCCTAGGTGTTTGTTCTGCTTATGAGGCAGGAAATAACTGCTTTTCACTCCAAAGTTGCATTCATTTTTCCTGCAGAATATCTTGATATGGAAAAAAGATGCTCCTTCTCCCCTAAATGTGACTGACGGCTGTTTAACAACAGGAGTTTTAGCAGAACTTGGACTAAAAAGGAATGCAAAAACTTTCTATAGACTGCAGGATTATGAAACCTGTACTTCTATTTTTACTTTCTGTTGGAAATTTTAGGGTGCAAGGATACAAATCCATTTCAGCCTGAAGTCAGGACAATGTCCAAACTTTTGTGCAACTTAGAATTTAGGTGACACTTTGCTGCTCACAGCACATGGGCAGGTCTGGCATCCTCAGAGAAAGGTGCTTCATCCACTCATCACAGGGGATATAGCTTTGTCCAGCTAGTGCAGGATGTGATATGTCTGATAACAGAGGCCTGGCCTTGTTCTGACACTGATGATGTCCATGTCCCTCCCTAATCCTAAGAAACATGCTCTAATGCCTCTGTGGTTTTTTTTCTCTGAAATCTCTTTTGCACTTCCATTTCTTTTTTTTTTGGCAGTTTTTCGAGGAAGGGAGAAAACGAGGGGAATCATGATGACCAGTTTAGCAGTTTTATAAATAAATGGAAACTCTGGTATCAGACTTATGCCTTGCTATTTAAAATAGAATGTGTAACAGTGAGGGCAGATTTGAAATTTATAATCTTCCTGGAAGTAGAAGTAAATAATTGTATCCATGGTGCATAACTTCCATTAAGAACTTGATGTTTCAACCATAAAAAAAATAAAGTGTGCTAGCAAAAGGATATGCCATGTCACATCTAACCAATTCACATCCTGTAACAGTTATGCTTGTGATTCATCATTTCCATTCCTCATTTATCGGGATGTTGGCATACTTAGGAGTATTTAGGCCTGTGTGCTTGAATGAGGCAGTGGTTTTCTGAGGAGGCTGGTGTGCCTGACCCGACGGTGGAGCCCTCGAGAGGTGCCATCTAGAGAATATTACTGCCCATTGATTTATTCCTGCCCGGGCGAGAGCGACAGCCTCATCCCTGTGTTCTCCCTGTATGGGGAGTTCTATTTGGAGTTCTGTTACCCCGCTGCTGTTCGGCTCGTGGGCCGCCCCTTCCCCTGTTCCCCTCACACTTCCCAGTTGCTTCTCTGCCCCCCGTACCCCTGCTGCCTTGTATCCCTGCTCATCTGCCCGGGCCGCACCCTTCTCCCCGCCTGCCCTTGGCACCCGCTGGCTCAAGCCCCTAATGCCCTCCACTTTGATCCCTGCATTAAAAACCCTGTGCAGGCCTCAGATACCCCAGTTCTTGTCGATGGCACCCCCTCAGCGTGCAGGCTAAATAAACCTCCCCCGGGATCTCCAGACAGGAACCTCTCCTGCCTGGGCCCTGTCGTTTGCTGAGACCCCGCAGCGTGTGCCCCGAGCCCGGGCCCCCAGCCCGCTGGCCGGAGCGCTCCCGCACTCGGGGAGCTTGCGGGAAGGCCGCCGTGGCAGCCAGCCCGAGCCGCACCGTCACGGTTTTCTTAATTCAAGTGTTTTTCACCCAAATTTTCAGCGTTACAAAGTGGAGAAAACACAGGCTTGTTCTTCCTTGTCTGCAAGAAAGTATGAGACAGATTCAGAGCTGTAGACGGGAGTACAGCATTAATGGAAATACTGTTCTCTGGAGAGTTCTCAACTCACTAGGATGGTCAGAGGAAGTCTCCTTGTACAAGCTAATCAGGAAAAGTTCTAACCATCAGGAGAGCTATTTAAAGCACACAGTTCATAGTATACTTCATGTGAGAGTAAACTTTCTGCTGCATATAGATTGCATTTATTCAGAAGTAGTTCTCATCTGCTAGACTCGAGGTTTGAAGGCTGTAATAGCTGTGCTTTCATTTAGATAAAGGAAATAAGAATTTAAGTTGTTTTCTAAACAACAAAAACTGTGCCATATCATAGGGAGTGTCAACACTTTTATAATCTAATATTTTTAAAGAAAACTTCCTAAAATGAATCTTCTTAGTGAAGTAAATCTATGTATCTTCCTGGGGCAATCTGAGTATCTTCCTGGGGCAGATGGTGTTGTACAAAATCTTACATCAGAAGAAATGGCAATGTCCTAAGCAGAATTTCAGATTGGGTGTGGAGGATTTCTGACAGCATCTTAGTCCAGACCATAATCTGGAGCAAAATTATGTGTGGGCAATTTTTGCACCTTAACCAAGGGTTTCTTGTATGACACTGGGCAGGCCCCTCAATCTCTGTGATGCTGTCTAATTTTGAATTGCCTAAGAAACCTGACATCCTAGGGCTCCTGGATAGCCAATGAAAAGAGTGTGGGACCAGCAAAGGGCACTATGACTTGCTTATCTCAGTCGGTGTTCCGTGGAGCTATGGCTGTTGGATTTATAACCCTGCCCTCCTTGACATGAAACTGGATGAACTTAACCTTTCTCTCTGTCACTTCTCTGTCTACCAGTTATTTTGATTCTTTATTTTTATTCTTTTTCCCATTTCTTTAGTTCACCAGATGTTAAGACAGTTACGTTGGGCTTTCTCCACTCTTTAAGCAACAGGGTGTTGCAATGCAGTGAAGCTGCTGGCACTATGTTAATGCAAATACCTGTACACTGTAAATAAACACCTAAGTAGTAGGTAAAGACAAAAATCCCAGGTTTGTGCTAATCACAGTCATATTTTTACTACTGTCTATTGAGTATTCTATTAACTGAAAAGGTAATGATCCTGTTCAGGGCAGCCTTGTCACTTGTACAGAAATAAAGAAGAGAAAACTCTTGCAACTCTGAGCAGTTTTTTTTCTATCAATTAGTTAACTCTCAGGAAGTCATAGCTGCTAAGGAGATATTAATAGCAGTGATCAAAGAGAGAGATCACAAATGTCAAAATTTCCAGCTGAAGACATAATTACCCTAAAAAGCCTTTTATGTAACTTTCTGCCGCATCTGCTGGAATTTATGAATCACAAAAGAGAAAGTAATCATCCTGAGAAAGAAATTAAAATGCATAGGTCTTCTTATATTTTATGCAAACAGAAGATCTGTTATGTTTGGCTTAAATACAGATTATTATTTTTTAAATTAGGTAGTTTGTAAAATTGGTGGAACTAAAGTATTCAGGGGACAAACATGCAGCA
This sequence comes from Picathartes gymnocephalus, assembly GCA_013390045.1. Taxonomy (NCBI): domain Eukaryota; kingdom Metazoa; phylum Chordata; class Aves; order Passeriformes; family Picathartidae; genus Picathartes; species Picathartes gymnocephalus. The sequence continues at coordinate 134,030 of WEKY01040970.1, forward strand.
TCCCAGAAAGAAGGGGTGACCAACTAATGGCTTGCCTACAAGCAAGTTGCCATGGAAACAAGATCACCTTCTGTCTAAATGGATGGTGTTGAATATTCAATATTTTTAAGATATCCTTGTTATTACAAATAATAAAGTTAGAATGTCAGAAGGGACCTTTAATCCATTTTATCTGGGTGCTGAATTTTTTCTAATATGCCCCTTATACAAACATTTACTCACATCTATCTGAAGTATATTCTCCAGAAAAGCATATTGTATTGATCTGAAAAATGTATGCCTAATATCTTGTCTGAATTTGAGCTTGGCTTCAGTTTAGTCAGTGGTTCTTGCTGGGCATTTATCTCCTAGATTAGATATCCCCTAATATCTTATCTGCTGTGGTCAAGAAACCTTCCAAACTTCTCTTTCTTAAACCTTATCTTCTGCAGTAAGATGTTTAATCTTTTAATAATTTCTATGGATTGCTTCCCATCTTGAAGAAATATGGGCTAGGTGTGGGGATTAAGAACTAAATCTTTCCCCTGGTTTTCTGCCTGCAAGATGAAAGGGGGTGAAACCCAACATCACCTGTCTTTTTCCATGTTGCATTGTTTCCCTACAACAATTATGTGACAAATGCAGTAAGAAATGATGCACGATTTGGGGCCATTTCAGCTGAATGTGCTTTCAAAGGAGCTGTAATTACAATTTTCCTTTGAAGCTGTGCAGTGAGTCGCCATCACTCCAGCTCCTGGCTTGACAACCAGCAGAATGCTCAGTCTCATCATGCTCCTCTTCTTCCACCCATCATGGGTCTCAAAAATGCAGGATCAGTGGCTCCAGCAGTGCCCTGTAGAGCTTTGCTGTGGGGCTGCCACCATGGGATCCATATCTGTAGGTGAGCCTCAACTATCATGATTTATGGCTAAAAATGAGGCTACACCAGGCAAGTAGATTTGTGATCAGTTTGCATGTAGTCCCTCTAAAAGACTCTGTGACCTGGATTTTCCCTCTGTGTCTGCTCTTGCAGCTTCAGAAGCTTAGTATTGCAGTGTGCATTAGTATTAGTCCCAAGTGTTTAATATGTCTAAAGTTAATATAGCAAATGTGTGCATTAGTGGAAAATTTATCTACAATAAAAGATTTTACACATCCAAGGATTTCAATGTTTTTAGCAAAATGTCTTCAGCGTTGGATATTTCTTTCTTTTCAGAAAAAAAGAAGCATTATAACATATTTGAAGCTTATAAAATTTTTCAGTTTTACAATATGAGAAAAATGTGAAGATAAAATTGCACAGGTTACACCTCCCCCTTTTTTTTCCCAATTTGCATCCAATTAAAAATGTGTTGTTTATAGAATTTTCAGTATTGGTTTCAGTTCTGTTGAATTTAATACCATAACCCCATTTTTCCTCATCTGATCACGGAGACCAAAGTGGACTGGATTGCAGACAAAAATATGTCAACTTCTTCATGCAATTTTTATGCCTTGAGAAACAATTGTATACTTTAACTGAACTGCAATTACCTAAATTAATCAGAAAAACCAATTTAAAAAAATCACCACCACACATAACAGGAAAATTTCCATGTTAACACAGAGAAATGGTTCTGAAAACGGTATTTACCAACTTCATTTCTTCAGTTCAATGGCAGCTCACAGGGCACCCAACAAAGCTCTAGATTTTGTTCTGGCTCTACCCTCCATGCTTGTTCCCTGCTTAACAAGGGCAGGTGAAAAATTAGCAATGAGATGTTTTGGAGGATGGTCCATCCACTCATCTTTCTGAGCACAAGAAAATGGCAGGAGCATCTTTTTCACCAGGAAGGGTGAAGCTTTTCCACAGGAGTACGCTCATATGCTTGCCATGAACTTTTGGAAATGAGTTTTCATTGGCTTGGGAAAAAAAAGAACAAATTAATATTTAGCTATATATGCTTCTGTCTTGAGAGCTCATATGTACTTTCGCACAGCTTTTCTTGCTGCATTAGGGGAAAAATTATGTATTTCACTCCCGTTTTCAAATATGAGATTTTTCCAGTGACTACAAAGGGCTGTGAGGATATTAGAACACTAGCTAATTAAGTTTATTTTGCATTCTTAACATTAAGCTGTGCATAAGGGACTATACAGGGAATTTGAAGAATCAGGTATTTTGGAGGAGATTAGGCCTTAAGAACATCAGAAATGAAAAGCTTTAAGTCTTTCTGCAAGCATGCATATCTCAAGGATATTCTGAGGAGCTGTTGTCCTCAGAGGTAGCTATAGCCTCATATCCCCTGGATGCTGCTGCCTAGCTGAAGGAGTGTAAGGCTTTAACTCTACATCACTTAATGAACAGCTTAGAAGGGAATTTGAATTCCAGCCAGATGCAATTATTGCTATTATTATTATTTTATGTTCACATACCTTCTCAGGCAGGGATCTTGGTTTTTGCTTGAAACTTTCCTCATCCCATTATAAATTGAAATATCAAACCCAACTAAATAATCATTCACTAATTTAAGGTGTTCTGTTCTCCTGTATCTACAGTCATTGGAATAAAACTTGCAAAAAACAAAGAAGAAAAGAAAATTGCACATGCTACAAGACAGGGGACTCCATCCCACTCCTGCAGCAAATCACAGCATGTCAGACCATCAGGCTCAGCTGCTGTTTCTGTGGAACTGTGCTGTTTAAATTTGCCCTCACTTTAAAATGGTGTTCAAACAAAGAGTCCTGTGTGACCCAGAGTATGTTCTTGGCTGCTGTATCTCTGTCAGTGTAAGTAATTGCCTTTCTTTCTTCAGTAAACCCAAACTGCTCTCTGTGTTCAGGCCCTTTGCTGTTCAATATGGACTCGTTTTCTGCCTTGCGAGTATATAATTCTCCAAGCTGGCAGCAGTGTGATTGCTGTGTTAATTATGTACAATCAGTCCTACTGTCAATCCACCATAAAAATACAGACCTCTCTGTGCTCCAGAGTGGTGTAATTCAAGGGAATGGAAATTATTTGCTCTATACATAGTGTGAATGCATGTATCACAGAAAGCAGCTAAATAAATATGTGTATATAAGGGTATGTAAACTCTTATAAGGGTGTGTATACACACTCACATATAAATAATTTCTGTTTATCTGGAACTAACGTGACAAAAACTGCAGCAAATCATACCCTGCGGATTTAAATTTCATTCATTTTGCTGTGCTCCATGGTATCTCAATTAACTGTAGATTCAGAGGTAATTCATTCTTCTTGCAGTGTTACCAGGGAGAGGCATCTCTCAGAGTCATCTCATTGCCTAATAAATTTTACTGCTCTTAACTATGAGCATTGACTGGTCTGGACAATCTGTAAAATGAATATTTCTTTTGTGGTTGAAATATGAAGGATGAAGGAATGAAGGAATTCTTCAGGAAACCAATGAAAGAATAATTTTCCTGACATTTTCAAGGAAATAATAATTAAAATGTTGATGTTTAATCTGTCTGAAATTGAAGAAAAAGCTAAAATATCACAAATAGTTTTCAAGCAGAAATCCAAATGAAAAATGAATTGGTCTTATGAAAACACAGGAATTTAATGTTTAAAAACCTCTGAATCTCTGTACTTAGATTTAACTTATTTTAAAAATATTGTTTTAAAGAAGGGGTTAATTTAGAAGACTTGAATAGTATACTTCCAAAATGTCATAATTACATTAAAAGTAATTATAGGCTACAAGAATTTCCTGCTTTAAAAACAGATGAGTTGGCAGTGGGAAGTCATATCTGCCTTTACAGTTACTATATATTTTTTTTTAAAAAGGCCTTCCTTCGGAGGAAAAAAACAATCTTGCTCACAGTCTGGGTCTCCTCTGAATTCAGCACCAATATATGACTTGGAATCTGTGTCCTGAACCTGCTCTTTTATCTTCGATGTGGAGGACTCTTCTTTTGTTCTATTTTATTTTAGCACATGCAGAGGAGGAAGAAGTCATGCTGGCTGCACCAACACCTTTGGGACAGAGAGGAAATGACACAGAGGTAACTTGAGATCAGCTACATGTTTTTCCACATTTTCCATATCTTGACACAAACCATAGGAGAGAGAGGTTGTGTCTGATGCTGTGCCCAGGGCAGAAAGGGAGGTGAAGTTTGTGAGGTCACAGGTAGAGAGCACCTGGCTGTGTAGGAGCTTTTCATCTCAGGGGGAAGAAGAAGCAATATCTTCTGTCTGACTCCCCGGAATCTGCTCATCCTCACTCCCAACCCGTGGAGCCTTAGGTGAACAGTGCACGCTGCAGCCTCTGTGCTCTCCTCCCAGCCCCATCAATACTTCCTGCATTTACGATCTTCTCTGCTTACTGTCATAACAAATAATTATAAGAATTTATAATGTGTTCCTTTAGCCCTTGAGCTGTGATTGCTTATGCATTTGTGGTATAACTCAATGGTTAACAAAGGCTGCCTTTGCCAGGCTCTGTGCACTGTGCAGAGTGGTGCTCCCGGGTAAGGCTCAGTCATCACCACTTTATTGCTCACATCCCAAAGCTAAGTGAAGAGGAATCTTCTAATTCTCAGAGGTGAACTTCCATCATAACTCTGATACCCTAATGCTACACTTCATCTAGCAGCCAGCACTTAGCACAGCACCCTGGGGACAGTAAAGGGAGGGCTGGGGAAAGCAGATGTGAAGGATTTCACATTCTGTGTCATCATTGTCAGGCTGTTTATCACAATTTTTGCATGAAAATGTTGTTTGGCAGCAATTCTGCCCCTCCTCCAAACTGACAATTGTTGTATGAGTACATGGGTGAGTGGAAGACAAGGTAATTTTTAGAATATCACTTTTAATGTTAAGTCTTTTATTAAGGTGTCAACTCTGGGAAAAGCTTTATGAACGAGGTGATTTAAGGTGCATGTGCTATATTTCTCATGATAAAAGAAATATGAGGACAGACTTTTTAGCAGGACTTTTTGCATTGGGACAAGGGATAGTGGTTTTAAACTAAAATCTGGCCCAATTTGTTTAGATATAGGGAAGAATTTCTTTACAATGAGCATGGGGAAACACTGGGACAGGTTGCCCAGAGAGGTGACTGTTTCCCCAGCCCTGGGACCTTTCAAGGTCAGGTTGGGTGGGGCTCTGAGCAACCTGATCTAGAGGAAGATGTCCCTGCCCATTGCTGGGGTGTTGGAATAGATGACTTTTAAAGGTCCTTTCCAACCCAAACTATTCTATGATTCTATGAGAAACCCCCTCATGCTGGTCACACTCTGCTCAGTGACAGGAATGTGCCTGTGGTAAAGCTCCAGGTGAAGCTGTATGTACAAACCTTAGAGCAGCAGGCAGGATGAAGCAGCCCAGCCTCAGACATATTTAGAAATGAGCACTGTGTGTGCTGCCTGGCTGAAGAACAACAAAAGTAGGAAAAAAGCCTTGGGGAGGAAAAGGTGCAAGCAGCATCAGGAATCAAAGTTGTGCCAGGCTAAGAGGAATGACCCGTCATTACTGAAGGAATAGGACTTGTGTTTTCCTCCTTTGTGTTTTTGGTTTCAGTGATTGTGGTCTAGAACAACTCCTGGGTAGAGCTTGAATGCAACTTCTTTGGATTCTAGGCTGGCCTAGAGTTTAATTCTGAAACTAACACATCCAAAGCATATTACATTTTGAAAAACCAATGGTGCAAACAGACATATATTTAAAAAATAATTATTCCAATGTTGCAAGAGTTTGGTTAGTTGTACTGGTTTCTGCTGCGTTAATTTTCTTCCCAGTAGCAGGTACAATGCTGTGTTTTGGGTTCAGTATGAGAATAATGTGGATAACACTCTGATGTTTTGATTGTTACTAAGTAGTGCTTATTCTAAGGGAAGGAATTTTCATCTTCCCATCCTCTGAAAGTGAGGAGATGCACAAGACTCCATAAAGGGGCATGGCCATGGCATGTGCATCACTTGTTCTTCTTGGGGTTTATTTCTCTTTCTTTGTTGGTTTCCTTTTCATGACATTAGTATCACTATCATTTTCTTTTATTGCAATTCTATTATTAAACTTTTCTTGTCTCAACTCTTGGGCTTTACCTTTTTTTTTCTGATCCTCCTCCCCATCCCACCAAGCTGGAGCAAGCAGCTGTATGGTACTTCATTACTGGCTGGGGTTAAAACACAACATTAGGATTTGGAGAAATGAAGGGAGCTGCTGTATGTCCATATGTTATTTCACATTTAACAGTTGGAGTTCTTTTTATATTGTCATAAAAATATTGTCATGTCTTTTCTATGTTTATACATCCCTCTTATAATCCCTCACTCAAATGTTTGAACACACCTCAATAGTTTCTCAGTTATATTTTATTTGCTTTCTGTGCCCATACCTTTCCCTGAATGACTCCTTATTAAAATTTTGGACTAAGCTCCACATGAAGTAAAACCCCTCATTTCTTCCTAACACCATTCATTACTCATCTGAGGAGGTGCTGAATGGTTGAGATGACAATTATATCTGACCATGACCAAATGGCCAGAAAGGTAATGTACCATGCTCTGGGATTCGATTACTGAGCTGAAAGGGCAAAAGATGATGTCCTCCAAATTTAATATAAAAAGAAAATAGAAAACCACAAAAAAAAACCCAAACAAAAAAGTCCCCAGTCTTCCCCTTCCTGACCTTCTAGTAAGATGAGTACTGAGCAAGGAAACATAAAACTGCCCCTACAAAAAAACCCATGTAAAATAACTTATCTGGCAGTATTTAAACAGGACTCTTTCACAGTTGAGTGCAATACATCTAGAATAGAAATGTCATTTCCTCCTCCTCTGGCCAACCCCAAGCCTTCCCTCTGCTACCCCAGTTGCCACTGTGCACCTTCAGATCAGAACATTTATTTATCCCAAACAGAAATCACATCCCTAACCAGCGAGATCAAACCCTGTCATTACTCCCACTTCCAATTGCCCAGTTTATATTTCAGAGCAGATTTATGGTACTTGCCTCCCTCGCTGCCTGAATGCCCCAAGCAATTTATTCCATAATGCCCTTCCTGTAAAGAAATTATGCCTGAATTCCTCATAGGTTAGTTCTTCCATGGCACTCCATGCCCTAGTACTTTTTACTCATTCTCCATTTCAAACAGCTCAAAGGCAAACTGTGATATGGGATTTTGATTATAATGTTCAGACTTAGAGCAGTTAAACTGGAGAGGGAAAAAAAGCACACTACAGGTCTTTTTTGGGTTATTAAATGAATTTCTGCTGTGCAATACTACTATGAAACCCACATAAGTCCAAAGGATTGCTTGGGGTTTAAACAGTGTAAAGAGCTGAATTTGATAACCTGTCTCAAGCTAGGAGAAAAGGGAGTTAAAGTGCTGCATTCCTTAGAGAACCTTATAGATGCACTGTTTATGGCTGTCACTGTTTGGGGGAAACTAAATCAGTAATAATTTTGGTTTGGTTTGTTCATCCTAGTTATATTTTCTCAAACAAATGGTAGTATCCAGGGCTACATTTTATTCTTGTTCCTTTACCATTAATTAGTTCTCTGTTAACTCTTGCATGGTGATTGGCACTTTAACATTTAATAGGACATGGATCTTGAAGAGAGTGACCAAAGTGCAATTCCATAAGGCAAATGTGATTTTTACACCTAAATGCCCCACATTACAGCCCCATCAAGTTACAAAGCCTGGGAAGCTGTTTCTGTGGTGGAAGTCTACTATGGCCATGGAGAAGGCAGATGGAAACCCACATTCTCTTCCTGTGACAGAACATGTGGAAGATGACATAAGCTGCCACCTTCATTTTTACCTACATATCTTAGCTTGTGTGACCTAGACATAAATTAGAAGAAAGAACAACTATGGCCTAACCCAGCTGAAAAAGGGATATGCAAAGGAAAAGATGTTGGTAATATTATCCTTAGTTTTATCTTATTCCATAAGTAGCACAAATAAGTATAATAGTTATACTATTTGTTAATTGTATTCAAAACTAAATAAAAGAAAATTAGGGTGTCTCTCCTATAAAAATTCAGAATGAAAAGAGATACTGTTCAAGACACAAGGGATGAAAATAATTCTACTACTACAGAAAATAATTTTTTAAAAAAATCCTGAATAATGAGTGTTTTCAATTGCAGAGATACCTTACTCTTGCATATATGTGCTGCAGTTTAGCTGCATAATTATTTTCCTCCCAGTAATATTTCTGGACCATTATTTTTACAGTATTGTAAGGCTTGCTGCAAAATCAGCCCTAAAGGAAAATGCAGAGCTGGAGGTAGATCTGAGAAATCAGACAAAGAATAGGAAGTGACAGCAAACTAAGCACAGAGTGCAGGTTTCTCTTTCCTGTCTGGGAATTTGTGCACAGCCATACTGATACCTTGAGAAGCAAGAAATCTGGGGCAGGACTTGAAATCTGCTCTTCATCAGGACAAACAAGGTGGGAATCACAGCATAGCTTATTCCTGGAGTCTACCTCATTCCAATCCTCAGTCCAGCAAAACTCAGACTGGAATTGTGAAACCCTTGTGTGGCATCCTGGAGGATGTGAGGGATGGCAAAGTGCCCATGCCCAGAAACAGAGGTGTGGTTGGGCCCAGCTGCCAAGGGGTCCATCTAAAAACCTCTCCACCACATGAACCAAAGCACAGGAAATGGGGACACCTGGGAGATTCACTAAATCCTCCTGGTATGAAGTAAATCAGACAGGTGCAGGTGCACCCTAAAGGACAATTCACCCAGGTAAAGGTGGGCACATACTTGTGTACGTGCAGGACTCAGACTAGAGTCTCTGCACTGCAAATACAAGTGTGGACTTCTGAATAAATATTTTTACAATAAATTATTACAAACGTATTATGTAGCTGTGGCTGAATTAAAAGGTTTCAAAGTATCAGCATGTGTGATTTCTAAACCACATGACTTGTGGAACCACATTAACTTGCGGAACCACATTAACTTGCAGAACCACATTAACTTGCTACACATGTGCCAGGTGCCTCACTGCAAGGCAGGTAGCAGCAGATAGGTTCTCGCTTTGTGCTGTATAGTCTGGAGAAATCAGAGGTCTCCCGGAACAATAGAAATATTTTAAAGAGAAAAAGCTTAAAAAAAATCACAGGAAATAAGTTTTTCAAGAAGTCTTTTAAGGACCAAGTGACTCTCTGAATTGCTACAAAATCATCATATGTAGGCTCTTATGTGGTGTCTTCGAGTTTCCTGGGATTAGGAAAGTATTTCTGTACTTTGCTGAAATACAGCGGAAAGCACTAAGCCAGCACTAACGATGTGCACATCAGACTATTGGAAAATTTTTTAAATCACAGAGAAAGTAAGGGCCAGGAAGGAGCCAGAGTGAAGCCCACAGTGCAACTACCATGTCACTGTTAACAGAGCACTTCTGGACTTCTTTAATCTGAGCTCCTTTCATCCACAGTTCCAGGCAGGTTGGTGTCGCGGCGCGGCTCGGGCTGTTCGGCACCGCAGCCTTCAGTGAGCACTTCCCGGGGCCGGGGAGCACCGCGGTGGGGCGGAGGAGCCCGCCGCTCCCGCACGCACAAACGGTGGAAATACGGAGGCCAGGAGGGGCTCCTCGTGTGAACGCCCAGCTGGGTTTATCACCCACACACTGGAAGGAATAGGGAGGAAGAACGGAGACCTGAAAGCTGCACAGGGTTTTTACGCAGGGGCTGAAGAGGAGGAGTTGAAGGGCATGAGCCAACAGGAACAAGGAGGGGACGGGAAAAAAAGGGTGTAACCCGGGAATACAGGCAGGGGAACAAATCAACTGGGGTACAGGAGGCAGAGAAGCAACTGGAAAGTGTAAGGGGAGCAGGGGAAGGAGCGGCCAACGAGCCGAACAGCAATGGCGTGACAGGGTTCAGAATTTGGACATACAAGGCAAAGAGAGGGGAGTGAAACTGGGGTAGATTGACATCTGGCTCCTTGGTCTTCCATGGGAGAAGCCAAAGCCTAGGGGCTGCCCTTCCAGGCATCCACAGGTTGGAAAGACAATGACAGATACAGAGTTTCCAATAGAGGAACAGGCAGTTTTGAAAGCACCATTGCCTCTTGCTTTGTCTGCATAAAGAAAGCTGTGCACACATTTATTTTCCTTTCACTGCTGTCATACTGATTAAAGCATCCTTTGGGTAGAGTTTATGAACCTGTTGGAGGCTGCTCCTGGACCATGTGCACACCCATCTTTCCTGACCCCTGCTTGCCCTTTTGTTTCTTTGGCAAAGCCCATCTAAAGTTTATTTCTCTTCTTGTACAAAGTTTACTTCCTGTCTTTCAGAGGTTCATTGCTGTGATGCCTTTCATATTCCCTGATGCCTTTTAAAATTCTCTTTTTCACCTGTACCTCCCCATCTTCTCTGGGAGATTTCAACTCACTCATGACTCCATCCTTTCCTTCAGACAGATAAGAAAAATACTTGTTCTTTAGGTGTCTGTCAAGCTGTTCAGCATACTAATTGCTGTTTGTCAAAGAACAATCTTTAAAATGCACAGTGACTGCAGAGAAATGGCTGTAATGGCCTGAGATAAAAGTGTTCCCTCTGTCTTTACTGCTGGCCGTGAGCGGGTGGTTACTGCCCTGCAGTTCAGTGAAGGACAGTGTTTTCCTCAAAACCTGCTTTAGTGCCCAGCTGGCTGTATGAACTTCTTGACTATTAATTACATCAGTCCCAGATATGTGATAGTCAAATTGGTGAAAGCACTGGCCCACTTCTGTAAAGACTGGCCCACTCTCCTATCGTTTCTTAATGGTACATTAAATTTTTAAATCTCCTCCTCAGCCCTTCTAATAGCATTAGCTTGAATCATCTAGACTTACTCAGTAATTTTACAAATTTTTTCAAAGGTGGTTGAAACTGATCCATGTTTTCCTGGGAAAATTGCCTTTTTTGGTGGTAACCACTAGATTAATAAAGGCGTAAGTAGCTGAGAGAATTTGACAGCTGTTTGGGAGTGTGTTGTTCAATATGTGTAGTTAAAGGTTATATACACACTGGCTTCTCACGGATATGCAGTCTTTGTAGTAAGTTTTTGTACACACAAGAATATTTGAATTGTACACAAAAAGTGCATAAATAGTGAGATCCTTACAATATCATCAAGATACAGACCTACTGCATTAAAAAATGTTTTCTGTAAGTAGAAAATCCCTCCATCAATTCAAACTGAGGTCTAAGAAATTTCTAGTTTGAACAAATAGACTGTACAGAAATGTATCATAGGCCTAAACTCATGAAATTTTTGTGGTTCCCTCACCAAGAGTGCTTGGTTTTCACAGACATATTGAGTTCAATTATGTTTTCACTTAAAAAATCACCTTTTCCCCATCATGCTGTCTTCCACAAGGTCAGATATTTAAAATATAGGCATCAGTGGCATGGGCAGTGCTTTCACATGCCACTTTTGACCCTCAGCATCATCTCAGTTATTTCAGTGGGTTTATTTGGTTTAACTGCCTTGAACTTAAAAGGCAATACTACTAATGAGGTACAAGAAAAAAATTCACATTTTCTTTGAAATATTTATTTTCTCTCAGGTTTCCAGATAAATGAAAACATGTAGGGAAATTTATCAGAATTTTTACTCTATAGTCTAGGTCTAAGCAAACTTAGCCTCACAGATTTCCTGTGCTCAAGTGTGGAAAGGCTTTGAGAGATCTCTAAATATTACATTAAGTCTGACAGAGATAGAATTGACCCTTATGTAGTATTTGAATTCCCAGATAATGGAAAAAGTGACACTTTTTTACACATGTATTACAGGGTTATGAGAACAAGGACTGTGCTGAGGGGCAGGTAAATTAATTTGACCCTCGGAAAGCAAAATTTATGAGAAGCCAGTTTTGATTCATTTTGTCTCCTACCAGGACTGGCAATTCTGACAAGATGCAGTGTCTGGGAGTACTGGGCTTGCTCTAACAGCGCTGCCTGATTGTCCGTGCTGCTGCTGTTAACTTCTCTACCTCTGCTCCTTCTGGAGGCACCCTAATCTGGATGCAGGGTTTATTGGAGACTCTAGAGTTTGTTTGCTGGACTCAGAAGACCTGAGCTCGACCCAAGAGAGGGAGTTACTGTATTTATTTATGTCCCCAAATATCCCAGCTGGAATAATCCTCATTTCTGTGCAGAATATTGAAGACACAATGCTGGCAGCTGGGCTCTAGGGAAGAAAGAGGGGGGAAAGCAGATGGCAGAGGGAGATATTGGCAGTTACGGTGCAAGCTTTAGAAATCTGTAGTGTTTCGGAGCTGCCACAAGTATAAGCGCCTTTGCCTAGGCTGCTCAACAGCGTCAACAGACACTCCCCCCCACCCCCCCCACCCCGACTCCTAAACCTAGAGATATCCTTTCTAATGCATGAAGGTTTAATGTTAAAGGTGTTCTGTGAGCTCTTCAGTTTTTGAAAGTGCTGGTTTGGACAATTTTTATAGCAAGTCAAATAATTAGATAAAAGTGTTTCATACCTTTTAGTGTGGAGCAAGATTGAGGTGGTAAAGGAAAGAAAAAGTGAGGTAAGAGTCTTGAATACAAATGAATGTTAGTGGAATGTCCCTGCGCACATATCAAATGAGGATATTTTTGAGTTGATGAAAGTAGATGCTAAGCCATCAGCTGTTTCCTTTCTGAATTCATCATTATCTTTTGGCTTCTTCTAAATATTCAAGAAACACAGAATAATACTTTTCAAACCACACCAGAAATCCTAGCGAGCATACTCACAGCATGCCCCAGTAGCAAAGATAAGCAGTCCTGAAAAGAGAGACACCTTTAAATTTGTGAAGGAAAGGAATTGGAGAAAAGGAATAGACCCTTCTACAAGTGTTACTAAAATCCCACCTTTTTGTTTTGTTTGAAATTGTACATGTGTATGCAGACACACACCTGGATGGCTGACCTGTCTCTTTCCTTGCTCATATCAAAGGCAATCCTCCTTTCCTGTAGGTTGTTCAGCAGGGAAATAGCCTGCTCTGCTTTGGCAGGAGTCTCTTGGGGTGACACCTACCAAGTGACACCTTTCCAGCTTATCTTTCATGGGCTGATAACAAACTAATATCCAGTCTCTCTTTGAAGTCCTGTGCTGTTAGGCAAAGAGAAAATACTTAGAAAATAAGTACAGGGAAAGAATTCCCATTTTGCTTCAACTGATAGACTTCACAAGATCTCAGCTGTATTTAGGAAGGCTGAACAGATGGAGGTTGTCTCCACAAACGGGTGGTTGCTAAGGCAATCTCTCACTGAGGGTTCCTGGGACTCCCAGAGTCGCTGCAGAGGTAGGGCAGGAGGGGATGTGTATCTCTTCTCTCCTGCCATCTGTAAGCAGCAAGGCTTTTACTTCCCACACTCAGCCAGAAGGTTCCTAAGTGATTGAAGCAGAGGAGATCTCTTGTTTGACAAATCCTCCCAGTAGGAAAGTTTTCAGAGAAGCAGCAAACACTCCTGTGAGCAGTGGTGAGTGGGAGAGTTAAGGGACTTGCACGTGGTTAGAAACAGCTAACACAGGGAAAGAGTAACCAAGGAAAAGGAACACAGATCTGATTGTATTAATACATCTGACCCAGACAACTGCTCAGGTGGACTCAAGGTTTGGAGCAGGCCTCTTCTGCATCTTTTATGGTTATTCGTACCATATTACCTGCATTGACACTGCACTATCATTTGCATTAACGAAACTAGGTCCTTCATAGGTAAAGTTTTGTTTTGGATGAGCTTTTCATATGTGTCTTACATACACAAATATTTGCTTAAGCCCTGAGTGAGATCTACAGGCTATATTATGTTTTGAGCCTTTTGTATGAGGAGAGGAAGCACCAGAAGAAGCAGGCAGGGAATATGATTTAAAAGGCAGAGAATAAGAGGAAATAAGGTGCTCTGTTTTCTTGTTCATTTTTAAGCAGGGAATAGGCACTGAAACACTGGGAAACCTGTATGATCTATACTGTTATACTTGCATTCATAAATAGAGACACTAACAACTGATATCTTTACTGACAAATATATCCAACTAGGTCAAGGAAAGAGTTAATCAGAAATGGGCCATGTGAGTAAGATGTTATTTGTAGTGACTTGCTCTCAAGTTTATATAGATCACCTGTAAACTCACACTAGAGCCAAACATTTTTCCCTTATGTTGAGTCAAATTCATTTTTAACCATAAAATGAATATTCCAAGTAACTGGTGTGTCAGCAGTTGAAAGCTTCTCTGGCATGATTGAGCTTTTCAGTGAAATGTAAGTATTTCTCAATTACAGGGTTTCTGTAAATGGTTAGGTTAGGAATGGTCTGGCATCCTCTGAATTTTTATGGCCTTTAGTGGATTAAATGAATGGATTTTAATGTGAATATTGGCTTTGACTTACGAAAACCAAAGAATTTCCAGAGGTGTGTATTGAGATATAACAGTACTAGCCTTATGCATTACAACTATTATGCACTTCACTGCAGTACATCAAAGAGCTGAATGTTATAGGTTTTCTCTCCTATTTTTTTACAACATGCAACATAATACTGAACCACTGTTATCTAATTACCTTATTTTTCACTGTCTTGTTCATTTTGGAAGGAATTTGAAAAGGATTGGTTGGTGAGGCAGTCTGAAATCTACAGCATCTCCCAGGATGATACTACGAGAACTCATTATGGCTCATGAAATGCTCACAGATTATGGCATTCAATGGTACACAAATAACTGCAAGGGGAAAACACACAAAAAAGGAATGTTGCTTTGAAGGGATAAGGAAAAAATGACACCTCCCAGTGATCATTGTTCCTTTTTTTGAAGCATTTATGTATTCTGTTTTAAATGAAGTGGGTATCATCATTTAAATAAGGCGTGCTTTATAGAATGGATGCATAGACAGAATGAAGTTCAGGCAGCAGGATAAGTAAAGTGCCAGAGAAAGCAAGGAAAAAATCCTTTACTTTCATAGGAATGTTGTCACATGCTGAGCAATGTACCTGGAGATATAAACAAAAGAGTGAAATAGTTTTCTAACCTCAATTAAAAACTTACATGGCAACATTTTTACTAGATAACAAAAGGAGTCATTGGGCCAGGAACACCTTGGATAACTAAACTGTTGTCTGCAGCAATTGCCCTGATTCTCTCCCCTTCTCTTTAATCTCAAATCTTGGTTGGGATGGAGCTGGCACTGTGGTGCCAGTGAATTTTCTATAATTACATACACTTTTTTTTTTCCCTCTCAGTTCCCACCTTTATCATCAATTTAGACTTTAGGTAGATATACTTGGGATCACCACTTTCAAAAAGGGAAGAGAAACGAGGTACATTTGATTTGAAAATAATTTTAAATATAATCTCAGATGAAAGCAGTCTCAGACACAACAGCTCTGTTCACTCCTTTCCTTCAATATCTTCCCTTTTATTTACTATATTTCTGATGTCTCCTATGCTAAAATAGGTGGAGGAAAGCTCAGAATTACAAGAATATCATTCTGAAGCTTATCTAGAACTTTTAGGCTAGGATAAACATTCATAAAGAATCTGGCAAAGCAATGAGAGCAAAGGAAGTGTCTATAGGCAGCATGAAATTATTTTGGTTTGTAAATATAAAAATTGGCTGTGAGGAGTTGCAAGAGAATCTAATGAGGCTGAAAGATCTGTATTACACTTGCAGATGACATTCACTGTTAATTTGTGCAAAGTAATGGGAGACAGGGGGAGAAGAGAGGCAACCAACCCCAAAAAGAAAGAAAATTGGTCTGTAAATTAGCTATTACCATTCAGGAAATGTATCTTGGTATTTTTGTGGATAGTTCAAAAAAATGCCAACTCAATGTTCAGCAGTGGTCAAAAAGGCAGATGGTGTATTAAACAATTAGTGGGAGGACTTCAGTGGAAAAATCAGAAAATATCACTATGTCACTCTAAATTCACTGTGTATTCATGTTTTGTGTACCTTTGGTTTTATCTAAAGAAGGTTGAAAACAATAAAAAACCACCAACTAGTTGCTAAAGGGAGGCTGAACAGAAAGAAATATATAAAACCATAGACATCATGTAGAAAGTGAGTAAGAACAACTGTTTGTTATTTCTCACAGGATGAGACCTGTAGGGCAGCAATTGAAATGATCACACTTGGTTTATAGAACATACAAGAAAGAAAATTGTTACCCAGCAGAAGCAGCACATTGCTACTGCATGATATGGACTTTGAAAGCTAAAAAAGGCTCAAAGATGTGTTCATGAAAAAAAAATGAATCATTAAAAATAAGACTGCAGATACAAACTTTGGTTTAAGAACCCTTTGACTTGTGTTTTGCCGGAAGTTGGGAGAATGCAGTGGGGAAGACTTCACAGTGCTATTCCCTGTTCATTTCTTGTTTTCGCTAAACCTCTACTGCTGGTTCCTGTCAGAAACCTGTAACTGGACAAGAGACTTATTCTGTTCATCCTGTGATTTTGAAAGAGCTGAAAGAAAACTATGAGACAGTTTCAATTAACACTTTTGAGTGACTTGGCTTCCTGCTCACTTACAAACCTAGAGGAGGTCCTTGCTGTTGTTTCCTGCTTGCCTAGGGACTCCAGTTTCCCTGGGAAGGAGTCCCAGAGAGCATGAGATGAGGCCAATTGCCCTCTTTGATCTCAGCTCAGTGCCTCTTCCAGAGATGGCTGTGTGGTTCAATACCCCATAAAACAGAAGCAAATGGTGTTACTGGGTTGCAGACACCTCTTTCAGATTAAAGCCATGGATGCTCTGCTGCTGCAGGCCAAGGGATGGGTTAGAAGTGCATAACCAGAAGCAGAGACAGTGGGACCTAAATACTGCAGCATGATGGGGGCAGGGGTAGGTTGGAAGCCAGTTGGCTCAGGGAGAAGAAATCAGCTTCAGGTCAGGAACGAACATTGCACTGTGGTTGTTGCTGTCATTTTTCATACTTTGGTTTGGAAAAGGTGATCCCAGGAATGTTTCCAGGTGCAGGACAACAATTGTGAATATTATTTTCTGGTTAAGAGTGGGACAGAGCAGCTAATAGGCTAAGATGAGGCATGAGAGTGGATTATATGCACCACTGCTTTGCCCAGAGGATATCAAAATTGCTGTCTTCCAGGCCAATGAGAAAAAAAGAATTGTCAAAAAATGAAAAAGATGAGGACAGTGTAAGGATTTCCTGAGAGGTGAAGTAGAATTTCTCATAAGATGTTCCACATGGGGGAATAATAAGCCTGAAATTCCTACTCATGTTAATTTAAAAATACGTGTTATAAGTGGCATTATAATTTCTGTGCATGGAAAAATATTAAGCAGTATTTAAGGATAAAATTATAGATAAAAATCACCTAAGAAGAAAAAACCCAGTCATTTAATTTCTTTAAGAACTTAAACCCAAAGTCGGTCTTGTCACTGAGTTTTTCTGATATTCTCTACATTTGTTTTGCAATTAATGAAAATATTTTCTGTTTCGTTTATGAATTTTTATAATTGAAGATTAGTTTGTCAGACTCAGCCAGATGCAGTTAGTGCTTAGTTTTTAAAAATAAAAGCTGAAATAATTGCTTAGACATGAAGAGACATAATACTGTGCTTATTTGTTTACTATGAAGTCTTGGAACAGCAACACAGATGTTGGAACAAATAGTTCCTATTACAGCTATGTCTCTTCTCACATTGAGTTTCAACTCATCATTGAATAGATTAGCTCAGCACTTAAAGTTTTTTGAAATAACTTCTCAGTTCTTTGAATATTTAGATTTCGTAATCTCTAGACATCAGCAGATTAATGACCCACTAATTAATTAAAAGACCCATTGCTGTTATATCAATATTCCTCATCAAAGAAGAATTATTTCCATTTAGAGGAACACTGTCCGAGGCTGACTGTATGATGCTTTTATCCCCATCCATCTGTTTAGCCCAGAAATAAGTTTTGCGCCTTTAAGACAGGATCTGAGAATGAAGGGGGTAGAAGGAGAGAGAAGCGGTGGAACATCTGAGGCAGTTGTTTTCAAAACATAGCGATAGCACCTTCAGCATTCCTGCTCCTGGACTCTGGGTTGTCTACACAGTCAGGGAGAGCTCTCTTTTGCTTTTTTTTTGGTTGGATTTTTTTATTGTTACTTAGCTGAAGCCAAAGGGGTTTTTTTTGGACTGTTCTGCTATTGTTCAATCCGGGGACACCAGGAGCATCGCCCGGGCCCCCACCCCCAAGCGGCACTGCAGCTGGGGCGCCGGGCCCAGGGCTCGGAGAGGGAGAGAGGGAAACTTGGGCCTTGGAGAGACTGAGGCTGAGAGACTGAGAGAAAACCAAGGACACACCCACGGAGAAGACTTTCTGAGTTTGCCATCTCTTCAGAATGGCAAGAGGTTTCGTTGTGTAGTATTGTTCATTCTTTATGCTTGTGGGTGTTTTGTTTGTTCAATAAATAATTTTTTCCACTTTTCTCCAAGGAAATCTATTTCCCAAACCAACTTGGGGGGAGGGGTTGCTTGGATCTGCATTTCTGGAGGGACACCTTCAGAGTTTTCGTCCCAGATTTACCCTAAACTAGAGGGTAAACAAACGCTAAAGGCTGATTTGAATATTTGTTCCCTTGAAGAAATGGCACTTACTCTGCTTGCTTTGCTCTGGACCAATTCTATTCAGCCATGAATTATGAGCAGTTGTAAATCCCTGGGAGTCAAACCTCCAAGAGTGAAACAGGATATACTGATTCAGTGATCTTTATATGAAAGATCAAAGACACCCTCCTTCAGAATGGAGCACATTGAGCTTTTATGAGCCATGGGGGACTTGGCCTCATGGTTTGCCATTCCAAAATTCTTTCAGTTTTGGTATTTTTCCTGTAAATGGCAAACGCATACTTTTTGCAAACACTTGAGGTTTTTTCGTGTGGATTTTCTTTTTTTTTGGTTTGGTTTAGTTTGATTTGGTTTTGTTTTTGATTTTTTTTGGAGGGGGTGTTGGATGAAACAGCCTCAGAGGGAGCAGGACCTCCAATTGCAAATACTGCAGTCTGTAGCAATGCAGCCTCCACCATGTAATGCTCTGCACACAGACTTTATAGCACTCCTTATTTTTCAACATGAATAACCTCCAAAGAGAGGAGAAGCTTAGGCATCACCTATTTATTAATTAATTTCGTTGCTGAAGCTGCCAGAAGCATTTCTTTTTTATTGGCACTTTGCTAACTGTTTCCAGAATGTACATGTGTCCTCTTGCAACCATGGCAGGACCATCAACCTCCATCATGTAGCCATAGACAGGTAAGATTTGGTGACCATTAAGAGAGTTACAGAGTTAAAATTTGAATTCAAATATGGTGAATGAAACATGTAATTGGGAGCCATTTTCAGAGGTGGCAAGTGACAGAGGAGATAAACAGATCTGGCTTTTATGTTAGGCAAAGAAATTTGGTGTAGTTTCCACTATTTTATTAAGATTTAGGCTTAAAGCCTAACAAGGGATTCATAGGCCTCTTATATGGAGACAAATTCCTTAAAAGCATGATACCAAAATAGGTAGATAATTATCACATAGTGATTTCTGAAAATGATCACCATTTGACTAATCAAGCAATATTTTAGGTATCACAATGGACGTCAGCTCTTTTGCTGGGAAAAAGTAAGCAATTTCTTTCACAGGGTGGAATAATTGTCACTAAGAGCAGAGGAGGTGCTTCCTTAATCCAAAAGAATATAATGTTAAAGCATTATAATTGTATGGGGTAATTTTATGTATAGGGTAAAAGAATGATTAAGAGAGATGCTCTGTACAGAACAAAAGTGATTAAGAAAGCAATCAGGCACTAATGTACTGTACTGTTTTAAATGAGATTTAACGCCTGGTTTATGATTTGTCTTATTTGTGCTCACTTTGGGGAGCCAAGAAAATCCAATTATTTTCCTGTAGCCACCAAGTACACAACTCATACTGCGAGGTGTAGTACACCATCATAATTGTGCTGAATTATTTGAAAAGGGTGGTTATTTAATATATGCTTTCTAGTATCTGTATTTTGAAAGCTACGAGGAGCGGCCTCTCCACTGATGATTTCTCCTCTGCCAGCAAGTACAAGAGCCAGGAAAGATTCCAGCAAGTGTCCAAGGTTCAGGCTGGCACAGAGCCTGGGTGCCGGTCAGGCAGTCACGATGTTTGATCCCTGCCAGGATGGAGGATTGCACTGCCTTTGTTCTCTGTACTGTCAGTTTTCAGTAAAGTGGTAGTGGTGTCACAAATTGAGGTTAAGGTTTGGAGAGTAACTGTCACAGCATTTCTTATTTTGTATGAAAATTACTCTTCTTGTTTTTCAGTTCCCCCTTTTCTGGGTCTGCATGACTAGATCAAATATAACTTTAAGGGGAATGTACATAATTCATCAAAGCAAAAAAATTAATATTAATTTCATATGTTAATTTTTATATATATTAATAAAGAATGTGAGCATTTTAGTTGATTTTTACATGTCAAAACTCTGCTTTCAGAGTTAAGACAATCCACTGGAAGAAGAAAATGTTATTAAATTTTGATTTCTGTACATCTGTCTGCTTTAATATGTTGACATTTCACTGTGTCTCACTTCAGTAATCCCTTAATCAAGGTATATATAATTATTTAAATTGTTTGCATAAACCCTTCTTGGTATCCATGACACCATTTCTCTGCTTTTTTCCAGAATTCTTCCAACTGCTTTTTTTGTTTCGGGTGATGTAGTTTCTACAAGTCTGCCCTGTATTTTACCTGCTGCTGCACTGGAGAACGGCTGGCATCCAACTTCATGATGTTTAACTTGTGTGTGAAGGCTGAAATTGTATCCTCTGCTCGCACCTCATGTTGAAAATTCAGAGCACCTCACCTGCGAGCATGAGGAATATTGAGCAGTTTTATCTTTCCTTTTGGTTCTTCTTCCACAATATGCATGAGGTGTTAATCAGTTTAATCTCATTTCATAATCTGCCATCTGCATTTCGAACTTTAATAGATTGTCTCACATTATTTAGCTGGTGCTTGCAACACTGGATTGCTTCTCAAGCATGATTTTATGTCTTTTCAAATATTTTCACCTGATATAGAACTGATGAGAAGCTGAAACTTTCGTGTTCTTGGCTGTAAGTATTTTGCAAATACTCTGACAGAACAGGTAAAAATGTTGTCACCTAGCAACTAATAGAATTTTTTCCATGTATATATATAAATTTTTTTCTTCTGGAATTGCCTATATGATTTTCCCTCTTTACTTTCACTTGCATTTTTTGTAAAAAAATGAGAATGTTCTTAAAAAGGTTTTTAGAAATGGAAATTCAGCTGGCTGTTAAATTATAGTGCTAAGAAATATCCTGCAGGTTATTACAGTCAATAAATCAACATTTGTATTCTCCTGGTATCTTTGAAAATGATGACTGTGAAAAAATCCTAGTAAACAAGCATTTTTCCTATGCAATATGTGGGGCTGTGAGGGAACCGAGTTGCCCTTCTTTTGTACTGCTTTGTGCTAGGGAACATTTTTTAGGGGCAGAGCATGGTCCAGTGCAGGATCAGTATGTTTATTGTTGTTCTGCAAAAAGCAGGGAATAAAAATCGAGTAGAAAAAAGCTCTCCCAAAACCTTAACTGCTTACATTATTCTCTAAGAAGGTCTAGCAGAATATGCACTATTTTTCTTTGTCATTAAAGTCAAATAATTCGATGTCAATTTCCAATTACCCAGTTTAGGAGCACAGGCAGAAAGAGCAGGCATCACTCCAGGGGAAACTTGTCACTCTGCTCTTGTATTCTTGAAGCAGGCGCATTCTTTAGAGGAAGGCACTAGAAATCCTGTCTGGCCAATTTTTAATTAAATACGTATTTTAAAGTGTTATTTTCCCCGGTCCTAAATGATGCACTTCTCTGCATATCTGAAACTTTGTTTTGATTGCTTGTTTGTTTCTAATCTTAACTAGGCCACTGCTGCCTTTGTTCTATAAATCCAACTGGGTTTTTTTAGAGTTGTGGTAGTGATCTACATAAGATTAGTCTAATTTAAAATAAATTTCTTTCAATTTTCCAGATTAACTACCTTTTCAGTTACTTTTTAGTAAGTTAGTAAGAAACATGAGTGTCTGTTTTAAAAATTGGAAGTATCTGATTCCTGTTTTCACTCTCTGTAATGTTCATTGCTTCTCTCTGACAAGTGCCTTTTTAATGTCTTCTATAGGGACGATTTCTATATATTTTCCTCCACTTCCATTGAAATATTTTAAATAATAATTGACTAGAACTGGGCACATGGTTATGAATGAAGCTGTATGAAGGGCTTAAATAAAGTCATACTAAAGGAGTATGTTATCCATAGGTATGTGCATATATTACCCACATCACCCAATACCTGTTAATAATGGGGTTCAGTGGTTCTTCACAAGGATGCTTTGGTGTTCTTGAAACCATTTTAGTCTGTTTGGTCTCATCCTAGGACTTTACATCATTCCTCTCCATA
The DNA here is from genome assembly GCA_013390045.1 of Picathartes gymnocephalus. Classification (NCBI taxonomy): domain Eukaryota; kingdom Metazoa; phylum Chordata; class Aves; order Passeriformes; family Picathartidae; genus Picathartes; species Picathartes gymnocephalus. Next base: position 156,426 of record WEKY01040970.1, read on the forward strand.
TAGATTACTGGGCATTTTCTGTGCACTGCATTTGTTATTTTGGGCTGAGGAAGGAGCCCTTCTGTTTCCTTCTTTGGCCCTCACTATGCTAAATGGTTTTCAGCCAAGGACAAATTTTCCATTTAATTTTTTCCCTTTATCTTGATCATTAATAAACACATTAAATGTGATTAATTTACTATTAAAACCTTTCTCCTCTGATGGTAAGTATTGCCTTTTTATTACTGTTTTTTATAATTTCTAACTGATTTTTAGTCTGTGATAAGAGATGAGAGATTTCAGGGTTTTTTTGCTTAGTAGGATTTCCTCTTTTTTTGGTGTACCATTTTATTTAAGCCTTTTATTTTCTTCTCTAGCATTTTTTTTCTCCAGAAAATATTAAGACAAATCCCAACAGAGCAACAGGGCTGCACCAGTGAAAGTGCTCAAGGTTTCCCTCGCCTTTGGCCTTTTAAAGCATTTGAACTCTGGGCTCTGCCTGGTTGCATTACCTGGATATTCCCATGAATTATGCCCAGATCTGACCAGCTCTGCAGGCAGCACAGGAGTTACAGGGCAGGACTGCAAAGGGCCCAGTTTAACAGAGATGCAGACATGCTTCTGCCCGTATGCAGAAGGCAGAGATCTGTAATATTTATTTGCAGCCATCAGTAGCTGAAGCATGTAGGTGCTGCTGTTTGCCAGTCCCATCTGCAGTCTCATATTCTGCCTTCTGGAAGGAGAGATATTCACCATTATGTTCCTTTCCTAATATAACTTTCAGAGCCCTAAACATGCCACAGTTCCAGGTTAAATATCTGTGAACTTTCTAAGGTAATTCAGCATACAAATAAACAGCAGGATATGGCTCGTTAGTAAATGTTTGCGAGGCGAAGCAGCTCTTTTAAATGCCTTTTTTTTTTATAGAGAAGATTGTTGCAGAATACAGATGGGTATTAAATCAACTTGATAGACCCCTATACAATCCCTGACTAGACTAGTGCTGTATGGCTGCACTTGTTTTCTGATGCACTTCACTGAGCAGTTTAGGCTATTTGTTCTGCTTTACTTCTTCTAATGTGAGTCAAAGTTAGTCCAAAGTCAAAACCTGACTGCTGTTTTGTGTTGTCTGTTTTAACTCCCCTCTCGTGCTGGTGCAGGCTGCAACATCCCTTCTTCAGACTACTTTAGATCAATCTGCAGCTAGCACAGCTTGTCTCTGTAGCTGAACAGATGTGTTTCAACAGGATGGAACTCTGCAGAATGATCCTAAAATTCTAGGTTTTATGTAGCTCTTCTCACTGCTGGTTTTTCACTGTACCATCTGTATTGCCATCATGCAGGAGTCAATGGGGCATTAAGAACTTGCTGATGTTACTCTCTCTGGTTGGAGCAGAAACAGGGCTGCCACTTTGCTCTGCATTTTGCTGACTTTGTCACCCTTAATCAAAGAGACAGTATGGATTTCTGTGACAGTTTATGTGCATCAGTAGATGCACGGAGGGGAACTGTGTGTGTGCATCCAGGAAAAGGAGGGAACCTATGCTCATGATCTTAGAAGCAAACACCAGCTGTAAGTGTGCTCTGCTCCTTCTGACCCTGGTTCTTTCCCTTCTGCAAGATGGAACAAGGAACTCCAGCTGTGTACATCCATGCTGTGCCCCCAGCTGCTTTACAGAGCAGGATTTTACTTAATTTTTTCTTCATATCTCCTAGTTATGTTAATAACATAAACAGACTTTCTCCCCACCCTCTACAGGCCTCAACAAACCAAGGGGCAAAAATCCAATCACCCTCCCACATCTTGGAAAAAGAAGAGACCAGGACCAACTTTTGAGGCATTGCTTTAGAATTCAGCCTCATGAAAGCTTGACTAGAGCTTATGCCTTTGCTTGCTGATGTGTTTTCCTCCTTGCCTGCAGTGGGGTGGAAGGGATCATGGTCCTGCTGAGTGGCACAATCCCTCTGTAATGGACTGAAATGCTGTTGCTAAGCAGTGATGCTTCCTTTCCCCCTGTCCGCCCTGTTTAAGTGAGTTAGGAAGTATGATGCAGCCTTGCTGTTTTCATCTGATATTAACAGACTGATAGAGAGTCCTGCCTGAGCCTCACTTCTTTATCTGTCAGTTAGCTCAAGCCAAAAGCCCACATCCCTCTTGCTTGCCCATGTTGAGACCTTTTTGGTCCTCTCTTAAAAGTGGAAAGAAATGAACAGAGCAGCAAATTCTGCTCCATTGTTTCAGATGCTTCAAGTCACCCCCAGAAATGTGTGACTGCAAGACAGTGCAAAATTTAATTAAGTGGCTTGGAGACACTCACTGGAGCGTTGTTGCCTTTTCATGTGCTCTGGATTTATCTCATTCCTGTGCACATATCAAAGTACTGCATTTCTGTCTTTTCATTGCTGCCTGAAAACAATAAAACAATCTGTCCCTGAAGATAATGAAGCACCTCTCAGAGGTTAAAAAAAAAAAAAAAAAGAAAATCAGACAAGATCAATTGTGTACGATGCTGATTCCCAGCAAAGTTGATACCATATGAATGTGTGCTAGGTGGAATCGCACTGGTGACTCTGGGAAAATAGCACCATGGGCTCAGGTGAGGCCAAGGATCAAAATGCCATTTACAAAAAAGCCAACAGAACAAAATTAATAGTCCTGTTTGTCTCATTTCTGTAATTTGTGGAGTGGTGTTTGGAGTCGGGCTTGATGATTCTTGTGGATCCCTTTCAAGTCAGAATATTCTATGATCTCTGATATATTTGACTTTGTTAAGGCCGCAGGTGACAACATGCTTCTGCTGCTTTCAGTCTCACATCTTATCTCTCAGTGATAACAGATGCTTGTCGAGGTATTGATTGTCCTGGTACATTTTTACATTAAAAAGTAATACGCCAAATTCTTTCTGAAAAACACAGAATACAAAATGAGTAGTTTGTTTTGACCAGGGTTGCCAAGAAAAGATCAATATTATTATAACATATTGATTTGTTTGAAACATAAATTTTTGCCAAAATCTGTTGTATTATTCCTTATTTTAAAATTCAGGGTTAGTTCTGATTTAAGATATCTCTTAAATGATTGATATTATAAGAGGATTTCTCCTCTACAAGAAACCCTTATATAATCTGTAGTCTGAGCTATGTTACTGTGTTGAATAAGTCCCAGACACCTCACAAGTGGTGTGGAAGGTATTAAGCCCTTAATATGTTTCATTTACTCTTAATCTATGTCCAAAATAAAAGTGTTAGTTAACTTACCTTTTAAATTAAATTAATTTTATAAATTTTGGAGTATAGAACAGTTGGAAGTGTCGTTTTAGTGTATCTTGTGGACAGCTGAACAGTACATATTGTGGCAAATTGATCCAGCACAGAACTGCCCTTAACTGAGAAGGAAATAATCTATAAATCTCAATGAAGGCCAAATCCCATTTGGCCTGGCTGGGAATTATATCAGCCTGTGGTCACCAGAGCTTGAAAGGATTCTGCTCAGATGAGCTGGAGGTGAATAACAGTGTGACCTGCTTATGATATTATTAACTATCCTGACTCTTGCGCAATCTAAAATCCCAGATTTAGGAATTGGGAATATCTCTCATTATATTTTCATTCCTGTAAAACATCTGAAGAAATAAGTGAAAGTAAACACACACATTAAATTAACATGATTTTGTTGCTAAGGTAGCAAATTTCAGATCTCTGTGGGAATACTGCTCCACATGTAGCACAATTCACAAGTATTAAAGAAATCATTTTATGCAGTCATTTAGCGACACGAGCATTACACAGAGTTGAGATGAGTGAGTAGTTTAGCAAGAAATTCATATTCAGCATGAAGACACCAACAGCTCTGTGACAGCTGGAATTTAGAGGGAATCTTATTCATGAGCTGTGCTATGTACTGGGGAGGCAAAACGATAGCAGAAGATACAGCTTCTCTTTATTTGTTTCTCTCTTCTGTCCAGGTTCTCTCACCTGTTGCCATATCATTCAACCACTTCTCAGGGCTTTATTAAAATCATAAAATGTGATTAGCACTGATGAGTTTTAACGAACAAATGGTTCATGTCATTGAATGTGATGGCTTGGCCAGGAGAAGGGACTTGGGAAAGATGTTTTGATATTTGCATAGCAACTGCACAATGTGGCTGATATTTCAGGGTGTTGCTTTCTTTAAAAACAGAATTCATATGTCATTCTATGTATTTTTGTACTCTAATTGGACAGAAGTCTACACACACAAAATTTCACAGAATTTGGAAGGAAGAAGCAGGAGAAAAAGAATATAGAGATGGCCTTAATGATCCCGACCAAAGCAGAAAATACATGTTGTGTCTCTGACCAGAGGATGAAGAATTTGCTGTAGATTTTTAATGTATTTTCTGGAAGAAGCCAAGTCCAATGTCATACCTTGGTCATGGTATATTTTATAATCTCATTTTTATAGCTTGGGTGTAGACATTTAGTGCTTTGTCTCCAGATTAAGGAACTCTGTCAGACTGGTGAGTAAGGGGCTGGGGTTGGAGGCAGGAGTGTCCATTATATCAGTTTGATATTGCCATGTTGAAACATAATTTAAACCATCATATAAGGGTTTAAAGTCACCCTGTTATTCAGTTCACATGGTCATGAAAAATACCAGGACGAAATTACAGCAGCACTGTGAAAAGCCTGTTTCTATTCACAGATGGACCACGATGGATCCTGAAAAGTGGATGGCAACATCTGGGTAAGGCAAGTCTTCTGAACAGTATCTATGTTGCTGCACCCCAGGTGATAACTGGTAGAAATACCATCTATTTATTCACTGAATTATACTGAATATCTGACTCCAGATAAAATTCTTTCCTGAAGAAGAAGCATTGCATTTTACCTGAGCTTTTACTTCCATAAAATGATTGGACATTGTCAACTAATGTCATTATTTTCATTATTGCTTCCATAGCTGAATGTTATATGATTTCTACATCTAGGCAACAGATGTGACATTTACAGGGCCGAAAAGGACAGGCAGAAAAGGAGATTGTGAAGAACAGTACTTGATGAAGAAGGATCTTATTTTAATGGTCTCCTTTTTGGTACACTTGTATTATTGTCTGTTACAACTCAGCAGACACCACTGCTGGGTAACTGCTATAATTCAGCCTGATGTGTCTCTATCTGTGAATGTTTCTGCCCTGCCATTCTCCTTAGCACAGTAGTTTTTGTTTCTTAGGTTACAATAAAATTCTGGAACTAAAATTGCACATAAACTTAGCAGCACAAATTGCTTTCTGCTTGTTAATTAACAGTTTTGAAATGATATCAGGTAGAGCCTAACACAGGTGTGGTGTAACTGTGGAGACTAAATGGGGTATGAATAGAAGGTAGGGCCTGGTTTTGATTAGATTTGTACTTCTATAAATCCAGAACATTTCCTCTCCTTTGGCTGGAGGAAGACTAAAATCTCTCTGGAATGGTGTTCTTTAATGAAGTATTCCAACCAGGTAATTGGACACTTTCTTGACAGGCACAGTGGCCAGACTTCTTATTTGCATACTGAGACTATTTTTTAAAACACTCTATTTATAAAAAAAAAAAAAGGCAAATAAGGCTCTAATGAAGATGAGCACTAGCCAGGCACCTAAAGAGTATGATATCTTTAGATGATATCATATGGATTAATAGACAAAAATATTTGGAAGAATTGGGAAATGGTTTAGAAGACTCTGTTTCCCACTGGTAGCAATATTACTGAAGACAGATAGAAAACTGCTGAAGAAAAAATGGCATTCTGCCATTTCCTTAAAGGATAACCAGGTTGCCTATGTTGTAAATGTCATTCCTAATTAACTTTGAGTTCTCAGAATGTACGTTATTGTAACATGATTTCATCTACCAAAATCAAGCCCTTTTATACTTGAGTATGTAAAAGAGAGGTTGGTACATATTGTGTGGGGGAAAGCTTTGAGGAAAACACATCTGTCTTTTGTTGTCTTACAGATGCCTATTAAAACACTCATCCCATCTCAATTTCATCTTTAAAATTATTAATTAGTGCTAATCTCACTTAAATAAACTCCCCTAACTGGATTTTCACTGTGTGTCAGAAGCAAGGGTCCAGGAACCACCCATCCTGAGAGATCAGGTGGGAGCAGTGAGGTTGTCAAAAGTTCTCAAGAGTCAGCCTTTGTGGGGGAGTTTTAAACCAAATTCTATACTTTTTTATCTCTGATTATACCACTGGGATTTTTCAATTCATGTCTATGTACTCTCTTTGGGAAACTGCATAGAAATTAGCAGAGATCTCTGTATTACAGGAATAAACCTATTAGGCTTCTTCCTACTAAATATGACTGCCATGTCTAATCCTTCCCAGGAGGTCAAGGATGAGAAGGTTCACTCATTTTAAAGGTCTGTTTGTTCAGGCTAGTTGGGTAGAGGAGTGCAGTATCATCACTTCAAAGGAGGTTTGGGCAAACACAGCAGGCAAACCTGTCTTGGTTCCATCTTCTTGTTCTGGGGTGAAGGGCAATGGCTGGTAAAATGGGGAGGCAAATTGATGCTTTCAACAGGATAGAAACATTTTGATGTTACTGTCTCATTGGTATTTTATATCTCTCTCCTTCACAGGGATCTCTCTCCCCCTGTGGACAGGTAAGAGTGTAACACCATGGAAAACACTCACCAGGTCTGGGTCAGTCGATGTGTATGTACTATGCTTTGGATTTATACTGCGTTTCCTGACCATATGAATTTTGTTTGGATGGTCTTGGAATCAGAGAGTTTTCATGTGTCAGAGTTTAACACAGGTCTCCATAGCCTGGTGTGCTCAGCACAGCCTTGGCTCACATGCAGCTGCAGTGGTGCTCTGGACACCGCACCAGCTTCCCAGTCCTTCCACCATTAATCAGTGTGGAGCACTTACTGGGCACAGAAAGAACGTCACCTTCTGATAAACCTGTCAAGACCTGAAAAACTAAGGAATGAAGGGACCCAATCTGAAATTATCTTTTCTTGGGGCCTGGGGGATCCAGGGAGTTCCTCACTCCCACCTTCTTCATTTTAACTAACACATTTTCATGTCAAATTTGTGTAGCAGAGTGTCTCCTTTGGCACTGGAGAGAAGCCTTTGGTGTGACCTAATTGAGTCCTTCTAGTACCTGAAGAGAACTTAGTGGAAAGATGGAGCAAAACAATTTTCCAGGAAAGATAGTGACAGGACAAGGGGAAATGGGTTTTAATGGAAAGAGAATAGGTTTAGACTAGATATTAGGAAAAAAATCCTTTAAGGGTGGTGAGGCACTGAAACAGGTTGCACAGGGAATTTGTGGATGTCCCATCCCAGGAAGTCTTCAAGGTGAGGCTGAGTAGGGCTTTGAGCAACCTGGTCCCTACCCACATTGGGAAGATTGGGTGACCTTCAAGGTCCCCTTCCTACCCAAATAATTCTTTGATTCTGTGATCCTATGAAATCCTGGTAGGCACTTAGCAGGTCTTTATGAAAAGTAAGGATTAATCTACAGAGAAGATCCACCCAGGGTTTTGATCAACATTTTAATCATTCTTGTTTTCCAGATGCTGAATCCCTTCTGTAATTGCAAGTCATGTGAGACATCCCCAGCTGGGAAGATTGTGAAGAACCTTTCAGCTTGTTAGCTCAACCATCCAAGGCAAGACGTTGCCTTAAACCTGACCTAAGTCATCAACTTATTTCCTTTTGATTCTGTAGGTCTATGTTTTCATAATCCTTCTTTTTTCTTGAATTGACTTGTTTTGAATTTGGATCTTGCTTGTTTCATAACCTATTTTGGGTTACAGAGAATTTAAGAAAACTTACCTTCCACAGATCTGACATTACCTAAAATCTCAACATTGGAAAATATTAGCAAGGGCTCAAATCCTCAGATTATTGCAAATATTCAAAATGTGTGAATCTGTGTAAGTTGCAGGTCCTTAGAGTCCTCCAGTGGTTGCTATTAGTCAGAGTTTTCTTTGACAGACCATGAAGCAGTGGGGCCTTAAAAAGGTGCCATTTCTCATGTTCCCCTTCAGCAATGGTAGGATATGTTCACTGAGGTGTGAGCTGCTGTTTTTGAGAAGCCTGAGCTGCAGCTGAACTTTGCACAGATGACCCTGTCCTGTGCAGTGGCACCACCAGTCATGGTGACAAATCCTTGTCACAGCCATCAGTGTCTCCAAGAGACTGCATGCATGCAAGCTTCAAAGTATGAAACTCCTATATATTTCTTCATTTGAGGACAGGGAAGGATTGCCTAGACAAGGGAGGACTCGAGACCTGCTGTCTATAGATTTTATGTCACTGGTATTATCATGTGAATTTTTGCCATTTTTTAATATGAAAAAGCAAATCGAGCCATGAAAGGATGGGGGAGAGGGTATTTAAAAACTGCACCAGGAAGGAAAATGTTTCTGTTTGTGGCTGTCCGTCTAACAAATCTCCTTCCCAAGCAACTCTGCATAAAGCAAGTTGCACGTACTCTCCGTGGCTCAGCAAGGCACTTCTGCAGCTGTTGGTATTTAGTAGGCAGCTGCTTGATTTTATAATTTCCAGCAGCCTCCTTCAGAGAGACTCTTGCTGTAGAAAGAGATATGGGAAGTCATTAGCCAGTCATTTAATTCTTCGAAGTACAATACAGAGGACAGAGTTGGCTGGGATCGTAATGATAGTGGTTACATATGTTACAGACCTATAGCGACATCAGTTCTAAAAGTTATATTACATTATAAAAAGATATTACCTGCTTCATCTCTGGTTTTAAGAAGACAAAGTGTAAAATTTTTCTCTTTTAGACTTCTAAAGTTACAGCCATACTCATGACTTCCCAGAACAGAGGGTCAGTTAGCAGCAGCAAGTGTTTGATCATTTCTGGTTCACTCGTGTGTTCTTGTCTCAAATATGAGATGATAACTCCAGGCTCTAAAGTGCAGGGAACTGCCTTGCCTGTGTAGTACCTACAGGCATGCTTCTACCTCCTCCCTCCTGTATTTTGTAGGGGTGTATCCCTCATAATCAGATCCTTCAGCTCCCAAATCTCCCTTCAGTCTGGATGATGTGTTGCAGGATTTGCCTTTGTGCAGTCACAGCACACTTTAACACAAGCAGGCAACCAGACAGCAGGCAACCTGCTGTGCCTTGGGGTGCTTTGGGTTTTGACTGAAACAACTGTTTCAGAAGATTCTAGGGTTTTGGTCACAGGCTGAAGTGATAATCTTGGAGGTCTTTTCCAACCTTAATGAATCTGGGGTTCTATAATTCTATAACTCCACAACTCCACATGTTTGTGGTTTCTGAAAAAAAGTCTCAGAGAGTCTCTGATGTCCAGTGTGCTGATTTGAGGCACTAGGAGGCAAGAAGCACATGCAGGTCATATGAAAGGCCACTGCAGTCTTAGGAGGAGAGGGAGGAGATGTAAGATTTGGGTAAGGATGGGTTGTCACTGCCAGTTTCTTACTCATGTTCTCGTCATATGCCATCTTTCCCTTAAAGAGTCATCTTTTGGGAGAGATGAAAGGAGCAAAACCTGTGGTAGAAGGTAAAGGAGTGTCAGCAACACTGACTGCCAAAATGGGTTGGGAAAGAACAAATTTTAAAAACCAAAGCTCAGTGTATTAAGCCCATCTGAATGAGGCATTTACTCACAGAGTGAAGAGGCCAGAACTTTGTGAGGTAAAAGAAAGGAGTCACTGGCAAAAATGGGATTGAAGTAAATCAGAGCTTTGGGAGGAATATGTGTAACCTCATGCTCTCAGCTGCCTACAGCTTCTCAGAAAGGAAATTATTGTGAATTAATGAGTCCTGCATCATCTCCAATCCCCTTGTATTCAGGGTTGAAAGGACTAAAATAATCTGAGATTAGACACATTTTGCCAATTTTTTATCTGATACTATTGTGACTGTGCTCAGAATAGAAGGAAATTTTATATAATTTCTATGGTGAAAATTAACAGTCTTGCACAAGGAGGAAACCATCCTTTGGCACTATGTTCATTAATGCCTCGAAAAGAATAACTGCAAGAAGAAAGACCCAAATCTAAATCTTTCCCTTCTGAACTTGAGTGCTCCAACCCTGGATCCTGAGCAGATTGATCCATTTTCCCAACAGGAAGACTAGAATGTGGAGAAGTTTTTATTTATTTTTCAGTTTATCACTTGTTTACATCAATTGAAATTAAAAATATCTGTGGGGATAATTTTAGGTATTTGACGATTCACATGTAGTTTTATTTAGACAAAGCTTTTTTTTTTTTCTTAAGATAACACATAAATGCTTCTTAGTGCTTGGATTCTTTAATGTTTTGCTGAAAAATGAATTAAGTAATCAAAAAATCTCAGTATGTCCTGTGGCAGAAGAAAATGGTGACAGTCTTCTTAGAGGTTTCTTCAATTTATTACCTGTGCTTTATACTATGATGCAGTGATATAGAGTAGTACTTTATACACTGCAGTGTTGTACTTTTATAGAGAGAAAGCCTTGAACAAATACCCAGCACAATATCTGATAAATCCTGCATAGTTCAAAGTCCACAGCTGGAACTACACATTGTGGACATAATTGATATTTGATAAAATTATTGATTAACTCTCTTGAACTATCATAATAATGTGGTGAAAGATGATTTGAGATTATATAAAGGGAGCAGTTTGACTGTATGAAAAGTGTTTCCAATGCTAAAAATAGCAAGTTATTATTAGAAGCAGAGACAGGTAAAGAAAATGAACCAAATCAGAACAACAAACACAATATAATATCAAAATTCCAAATTAACAATCACCTTAGAGAAAAGAACATCTGGTAGCACCTGAAGAAAGGAGATAAAATCTGTGATGCTGAAAAAAAAGCTTAACTGTGATATAATCTTACTTACAGAGCCATCTGTGGGGGTACTGCTGTGCAGTAGGGCAGGAGGCTCAACCTCTGCTGTGTGTGGACCCCCAAGAGGGTCGTGCACTTCGTGTTCATGGGGATAGTTTGGGTGGTTTCAGCAATATTTAAGTGCAAAGTCAACAGCCTCTGCCTCGATGAGGAACATTGACTACAATTTTCTGTCTAATAGATCATGGCAGATTATAGGGCAGCGGAGGGACAGAGGGAGTAGAGCAAGGATGCATAATGCAGCTGATGGGAATATAGAAAGCAGACATCACTGGCAGCTGCTTAATTACATTTTGCCAGTTGTCACTATAAACCCCGTCACTTCTCTCTTTTTCAGATGATTGTTAAGGGGCTGAGGGGCCTGAAGGTATTTTTATGAAGAATTGAAAGAAAGGAGGAGAAAAGTGGAGGGGAGTGAAGGCAGCACGTAGGAAGCTGCTTGCTGTGGTGTGTGCTGATGCTGTGCCAAGGCTGTGCCTGTGTGCCAAGAGCTGCCTGGGCTGTGGCAGGGTTTGCCAACAGCGGGGCTCAAGCAGGGTCTGTGGGTACCCACAGGGAGTGGAGATGGGACATGTGGGAAACCTTAAGGCTGGGTTGGTTCTCTGAGTAATCAGGAGGGAGAGAAAGGCAAGTTGAATGTGAGACTCTTGATCTTCCCGTAGTGGGAAGTAGTTCCTGCTCTCCTGAAAGATACTGCAACTTGTTTTGTCTCCCTGGTAAGAACTTGTGTAATTGTAGGTCAAAGGTGCCAAGGTCATTCTTTTAAGGCTCTAATTTTGGGGAAGGAAATAGTTATCAAAAATGTCTGAATTTTCTGTGGCAGTCTATCTCCTGTTAAAATCTCTCAGTCACTGGCTATGGTGATGGGATTGCTACTCATAACACAGAATAGGAGGCATCACCCCACCTGTATAACATGACTTTAATCAGGGTAAAGAAGCCTCCCTCAACTGATCATGGGAAATACACTAGAAAAAAGAAATCCCTCACTTCTTTAGTTTGCTGTGTTCTCCTCCCTGTTACTTAACACACAACTCTGTGTGTGGATATAACCTCCCCCCTATGCAATTTTAGAACTGATGGTGATTATTAGCTGAATATAATAAAAGCATAAAATCTAAATTCCTACAATTTTAATGAAATTCAGTATCTGGAGAGAGACCTTCCTATTACCCTAATCAAGAAAATTAAACCCACCCTTTATTAGATAATTTGTATTTCCGTGCTTGTGTTTCTTCTCAGAAAGGAGGCAGACTAAAATGGCCTAATCCTTTTTACTTGGGCAATAGAAGAGTGCAGAGCATTATAAAGGAAAAATTGGGAAATTGCTTTGTTTTTTAAAGGAACCAACTGTAATTCACAACGACAGCATGTTTTCCTCAGAAAGCCTAGAAAAACAACAGCATTGTGTAGAAGGCAGCTGTATCATGAATTGAGAGGACTTACTGAGTTCACAGACTGTCTGAGAACTGTCACTTCCTAACCTGAACAGGATCACACTGTGCAAACTGCTCTTTAGAGTAAATAGAAGCAAGGGAAGAGATTAAGTTGCTGAGAGTTGGAGGTGTGGAACAGGAAACTGTAAGGGCAAAAAGAGCTCAGCAGAGCCTACTAAACCCTTTTACAGTGAAGAAAAAATAACCTTCAGAAATTGTTCAGGGCAGCCAGATTTGTGTGCATAAGCCAAACTGGATGAACTGCATGCTGTAGAAGTGAAACAGAAGGTGTTTAAGCTCCCTAAGCCTCACAGGAAAAAAGAAACCTGTTAAGGCATAACACACTGGCAGCATCTCATCCCTCAGAGTCATGTGCTTGCCTAGAGCTGCGTGGGATTGCGCCGTGTGGAGCAGGTACCAGGGCAGCATGAGACCCTGAGAGGTGTCAGCAAAGGCATTAGTGACTTGCTGCATCATGACTCTGTGAAGGGATTTTGGAAGCTGTCACAAGCAGGTACTGCCAACAAGCCAGCAGGACATGGCAGCATTGTTTAGGAGTGTCAGCACAAGGTGGTGGTACCTTGTTGTGTGGTGTTTCAGGGTACGGAGCGATGCTCAGCTGTGCTGCACTCACCCTGAGGTGTCAAAGGAATATAAAGGAAACATTCTCTGGTTTATGCATTAAAAAAAAAAAAAATAAAAATAAAAATCACTTGCTAAACAACTCTGAGGCTTCTGATAAATATGAAAAACTGTGCTGTGAAGACCTCAATTTACTCTTACATTAACAACAGGGCAAACCTTACCCAGTAAATGCTGAGGCAAGAGGAGGACTGCAGTTCATCATGGCAACAACAGAGTCCTAAGTGAAAAGTATTCCATGTAAGGGCTAAGGGCAGCTGGCCTCTATCTCCCACTTCGTGACTTCTGTTAGACGCTGACAATGAGAGAGCCTGTAAAGAGTAACAACTGGTCCTTTTCCTTTGGAGCACTGGGTGTAATCCAGATGACATGGCTGAGTTTTCAGGCACCTGGCTTAGTGCGTCTCTATCACAACACTCCCACTACGCTTTGTTGTGATTCTCAGTTAAGAGCCAACAATATATACCTCACACATAATTGTTTGTCATATCAGGAGAATTTACCCCTCCAAGTTTAGCTCCATCATCATTCATAGCGTCTCTAAGGACAGGCAGCCTCCCACCCAACCTGTCTTGAGCTGACAGGTGTCTCCTCAGTTGCTCATCTTTCAGATAAATTTGGTAAATTAGATATTAGGATTTTAGGTGGAAGGGTTCTGAGGTCTGCAGGCAGAATTAGCCAGACGAGAAGGAAACTGGTTAATGGTTGAATAGCATATGCTGCAGCCTCAGGGCTTGACTTATTGGTATCTGCTCAGAATGATTCAATAATGGTACCTCCTGGTGAGGGACAGAAATCTTTTCCTCTTTGTTACCTAGGAACTGCTGATGATGCTCTTTATCTTGCAAAAAATGCATTCAGTAATACCTCTGAGGGACCTGGGGTGTTTGCTGCTACAAAGCTGCCCTTTGCCTAACCCTGGGTTCTGTTGCACGGCTGTTCCCAAGGTAAGCTGGGATATATTCACCCAGAAGGTATCCTTTCTTTTTTTTAAAAAAAGCAGATTTAGCAGGTGACTATGTGAAAGCTAGTGTATCTACATTGCAAGAGAAAATATTCATTCAATATTCAGGGAGAGAGGAAGTAGCCTCAGTTTGCACCACTGATGATTTAGATTGGGTATTAGGAATTATTTTTCATGGTAAGAATGGCCAAACATTGGAACAGGCTGCTCAGGGAGGTGGTGGAGTGACCATTCTTGGAAATGTTGACAAAACATGTGAATATGGCGCTTGAGGACATGATTTAATGGTGAACATGCTGGTGGTGTTAGGCTGGTGGTTGGACTTGGTGATCTGAAAGGTCTTTCCCAACTTTAACAACTCTTTGATTCTATGATTGGAGAAAACTGCAAATATGTCAAGAGCCATAAATTGGGTAAATAACTAGCTTAAAGAGGTCCTGTTTTTGAGGATTATTTCACAATCCCATTAATTTCCTGTTGAAAAGTGAGATTTATGATGGCTGTTTCCCAGTATTGCAAGTCAAGGCATGAAGAACTTTACTACTTTTATCATCAGGAAGTGATTTAAAAATTCTTCACACCTTACTCAGCAAGAACAATGATTGTGCTACAACACTGCTGCAGTGGTCCCTTCTGAGTTTTCTTGCAATTAAACAACCCCAATACTTTACAGATTCATTCAAGGGGAGTTTTTTTCCACAATTTTTTTTTCCTATTATTGTCCTTTGGAATGTCTGCAGCGGTTTCTTCCCCATCACTTGTTTCAGGCTGAGCAGTGTAACAGATTAATGCCTCTGCCATGAAAGTTAGGGTTCTGATTTTACTTTTTGCTGCCATGTCTGATGTTGCTGACTTGTCTATCACGAGCCTGTGAACTCTTCATGCAGTTGGTATGATGTGGCTTGACTTGACTGTAATAAACTGGTGATCTAACAGAAGACACATGGTTATCAAAACTGGGGCTTCAAATAATATATGTAGAATCAGAATATAGGAAGGTCTTTAAAATGTCTGCTAGATCTTTTAAAGAAAATTTGAGTTAACAATCCATCCTTTCAAATGGAAGGAAGAGCAGAACTGAGAAGACAATGCCTTACTTCATTTACATTGCAGAAAAAAGGTAATGACGATGTTTTTTTATTCTCTTGAAAAGGCAGAGGTGGATAAAAAAAGTAGAGTGAAAAATGCCTGAAGAAGCTTGGGAGTATTTGACACATCTTCATTTTTAATTTCAGTTCACTCTAAGATTAATATACTATTTTTCTTTGGATAAAGAAACAGATGAAAATGGGGGGGGTATGTGTGCAAAGATGGGTCTTTTGAGACCCCTTTTAAAGTGAAAGAAACATTCATGCATACATTTCCTCTGTATATCAAGACCCTAATTCTGTCAAGAGATACCTACACATTGGAGATTGCCTTAGGAATCAGATTTTCTGCTGTAATGGTTGAATTGATATCCCAGAGGTGACTCTTCAAAGTGCTGTTCTGGCTCAGAGCTCTTCAGTTTTGAACTGAATATCAAGAAGCATCCAGCAGATGGACAGTCAAAGAACAGTTCAAACAATGCAGGGATCAGTCTCGTTTCACCTAGACATCACCTATGTAAAGAGCAATAATGAGCCATGAATCAGAACTATGGGGAACAGTGCCCCAATCTACAATACACACAGGTAGAGCATAGGTGAAGAGGGCAGTCTGGCAAAGGTTTAGATCAGCTTGGTGATAATACTGCCTCATCCAGGATTGTGTTAACTGTTGTGGCTTCCCAGAACAAAAACAGGGATTGGTGCAGGCTCACATGAGGAAAAGTCTGGCATAAACTTGGTGGAGCAGCACACGAAGGTTCACAGTGTCAGCTTCTGCCATAGTCCTCTTTCGAAGGGCATAAATTAGGAATAGATATCTGGAGGACAGAAAGGAAGGAAGGAAAGAAAGGAATCCAGTGTACAGCTCCCCCACCAGCCCTCACTCAATGTCAGGGCCATGCAGGCGTTTTCTAGGAGGTGGCTGTACATGGTGAGTGAGACTGTGCATTCAAACTTATGGTTTGGTATCAGTCATCAACATTTACTTCCCTTTGTGCTTTTGTATCTCTCCATAAATTTCTCCCTATTCCTTAAAGCTATTTATAAAGCACCCTTTAGGTGTGAAGTACTTTTGAAATAGCAGACCAAGACCATGGGTAGCACAGAACATGTAATTTGGTTATGGAAAAGGTCCAGGAATGATGGAGGATAATAGAGCAGCATAACTTCGCTTAGAATTGAGACCTCTGTAGCATCTCTTTTAACCTCAGAATAAAAAAGGGAAATGCCTTATACTGGTGTGCAGTGAAACACAAACAGTGGGTACAGCAGTCGGTGTCATGTGGAGGAGCTGAGTTCATACTGTTAACTCCAAAAAAGGTGATATTTCACTAAGTGCCTGCAAATCTGTCTCACTTTTAAGCTCCTTGATTGAAGGATTATCTTTGCTCAAAGAGCATCCTTGTCTTTATTGTGGCCAACCCACATAATGAAAAAAACATTAAGAAGCAATAACTGAGATAACATTCAGTTTCGTCTGTGATTTCCAAAACTAATATGACTAGGCTATTACAACAGCTGTAATGGGGAATTTAGGGGTGATACAGATTAGAATATTTTCTACTCTGACGCCACAGTTATATAACCAGAAAGTTTCTAATGTACATCAGTTGTCACAACAGTGAAGTCTTTTACACTGTGGAGATAATTTCCTACTCAGTTACTTTTATGCAGCACTCTATTGCAATAAAGGTGAAGTTGCTATTATGAGAAAAATGTAGAGAGTAGCTAATTACACTGGTCTGAGCCATTCTGCAGCTGCTTTACCTTGGTTTCTAGAGTCCAACTAACATTTTAAAAATGTATGCATATCTTATTATTCTTCCAGCAAATCTGTTTTAAAGTCAACCTTTCCTTTCTGGGCACAGAGCACAGCTGGTTTTATAGAGTTTTAGTTTCAAACACTCCTTGAGCCAAACTTGCTCATCGTATCAAAGAAAAGGACCAATACAATTCCTGTGTCATAGATTGCTGACTCTCTGCCGTGGCTGCCCTACCAAAAGCCATCCTTCCACAGTCTTCACTCTTGCCACTCTTCTTTGTTCCTCATGCACTGACCACCCCACTCCTCACAGCCTTTTTCTCTCTCACTGGCACCATGCATTCTGCCTTCTCATTACAGATGTGGTTTAGTTTACGTATGTGGATAATTTTTGTATACCAGCCTTCATTTTGTAACCATGTCATCACACAATCCCACATTCATTTTCATGTGCCAGCATCACTCTGCTCTAGTTGAACATCACCAGATCATGTGCCTACTGAAAATGCTTAGTATAGTAAAATGTTTGACCATTTCCATGCACAGTGTGAATATAAATTGTTGGAGAGGTGAACTTCTGAATTTATATTAGGCAAACATTGCATTTTCTTGATAACCTTTTAAAAAATTTATATTTTACTCAGAGTTTTAGCATGAATTTGTTGAAGACTCAGTTTCAGTATTCTGTCACAGAAAAGGAGCATAAGCTATAACTATTGTTTGGATCAAGTAATGTAGCTAAGATTAAACAAATAAAAAATCCCATCCAGAGTGCTCTCTCTGGAAAACACACATTTGAGCTGTTGAACTGCTATTGCCAAGTACTCATATAAAAAGTTTTAGAGGCTAAAATGGCTTTGTTTGTTGTCATCTTGGGCCTTAATTACTTCTCATTCCTCTTTGTGCCATGCACATGGAGCTGTAACAATGGAATTTTCAAATCGAATGGCATCATTTCTGCCTGTGACAAAGCAGATTGTTTGGCAATATGGAGGAAGCAAAGCTGAAAAGTGAATTAGTTGGAATATCTCAGTCCTCAGCTTTTCTTAAGACAATATAACAAGAACATCATACAGAGAACTTGAAATGCTTTAGGACAGAACCTGAGAAGAGATATTAACAAGTTGCCATTTCTTGACATCAATCTGGAAAATGCAGTGAGATTTTTTTTGTGCTGTTGAAAGAGTGATTAGTGACTATTTCATCCTGGCATTTATTGTTTCTCAATGAATAAAGGGATGACATCAGTACCATAATAGTACAGTTTCCAGCCTGGAAATTCTCGGGATTGTTTATAGCAGACATTAGGAAAACATTTGTAAGGATAATGCCTATGCAAGAGAGGAATAGATTGTATTGGGAGAAGTGGTGTCTTCCTGCTATTACTGGGATTTACACAAGGACCTTTCAAGAATTCTACTTTATTCTTTCTTGGGTCAAGGGTCAGACATGGATTATTAAGATGCAAATAACAAATAGATCACCATTTAAGAATTTTTCTGGTACTGTTATATTTTATTTATTTTTATATAGCAATCTCCCCCACTTTCCCTGTTTTTATCCCCATGTGAATTTGCATCTGCATTTTTGTATACAAGCTCCCTAATATTTAGCCATGTAGGAATATGTGTAAGAACACAATAGAATTTCTGACTGTTATGACTTATTAAATTATGAATAGATTTTTAAAAACCCAACCCCTTATTGCATATAAGGACTAACAAAAATTTTTATTCAATTTGCAACTTTAAAGAGAAATATATTTTCATCACTAACATGATGGAAGCTTTTTGCCTCCATAAAGTATCTTCACTGCTTGCATGATGCATGGTCATCTTTTAGCAACATGGTTAATTCCAAAATAAAACAGACTGTAAATAACTCATTTGGGTTAAAAATAACCTTAAGATCACTGAGTCCCAATGTTAACCTAACACTGCCAAAGACAACACTAAGCCATGTCTCTGAGTGTCACAACTACACAGTCTTTTCAATACTTCCAGGGATGGTGGCTCACCCACTTCGCTGGCCAGCCTGTTCCAATGCTTGACAACCTTTCCTGTGAATAATTTTTCCTATTATCCAATGTAAACCTCACCTGGTACAAATTGAGGCCATTCCTCTTGTCCTGTCACTTGTTACCTGGGGAAGAGCCCAACTCCCACCTGGCTACAACTGCCTATCAGGGAGTTGTAGAGAGTGAAAAGATCCTCCCTCAGTCTCTTTTTCTCCAGACTAAACATCTCCAGCTCCCTCAGCTATTCCTCATAAGACCTGTGCTCCAGAACCTTCACCAGCTCTTTGGATGTGAATTTACCATCCCATTCTGTACAGTTTCCTTACTTAATATTCCCCTAAGCTTAGGGGATGGTCAGGTCTTAAACATGACCATAATATTTGCCTTAGGACTTTTTTTTTTTGGTTTATGCAGTGCCATAGGTACAACGGGACACTTTGCTTGAGTACAAAAACTTTATCATGTTGCACTGATTGTACTTTGGAACCTTGTAAATCTCTGCATATGCCACCAATAATAGAATGGGATGATGCTGTTCCCTAAACAGCTCACCCTGAGTGGCAGGTGGGTTTGAAACTGTACTATGAACTGCCTGAGAGAAAGGGCACAGACCTGAATGTCCCAAAATCTGGTCCTACCTGACCATTCCTGTCTAAGACTATTCCTTGTCTGAGGCAAGAGGTGTTGCCTGCCACTGTGATTTGGCTGGAGCAGGTGACCTGACCTTCTCTGGGAGTGCCAGCACCAGCCCAGCAGGACCTGCCTTCTCAGAGTTTTGGTGCCGTTATCAAACGCAGCTGTAGTTTGTGAGCAGAGTCAGTGGCAGTCCACTGGGGAAGATCTGCTGACTCAAAGGTGGCTCTAAAAAGAAAGTAAAAGGAAAAAATGATAATGACCAGGGAAGAGGAATAACATTTTTTAAAAAATTGCTTTATTTATGCAAATGAATACTTCCTTCTCCTATTTGGACTCTTTTGTGTGCATATATACATAC
>WEKY01040972.1:0-90503 GCA_013390045.1 Picathartes gymnocephalus
CAGGTGTTTGAAAACTCAGTTTAACCTCCTTAGAGATAATTGGGGATGCAAGAAAAATGTTTTGTTTTTTTTAAACAGGAAGAGTGAAGTGACTGTCTAAAGCAAAGCACATGTGCAATAACCAGAGAGTGATACTGCAGATGGCTGTGACACTGTTTACATGAAATCTGATTACTTCCCTGATTTTTGGCACAGCATAGAAAGAAGCTTATTTTCCCCCTACACCCGTAATGCTTTTAACCAGATACATTCAAGAGCTCAACAAACATATGCTTCCTATGCTTCACCTAACACAACCCACTGACCCTTGGGATAAGGTCCTACCGGGAAACGAAAAGTCAAGAAACATTCAAATGGAGGAACTCATCCAAAATACAGGTGCTACTGGTGTAACAATGCTCCTTCAGTTAGAAACCACAGAAGCATTCAGCACAGCATGAGAGTTATTAAGACAACATCAGCTGGAACAGTATTTCTAGGCAAACATTTGCTATGACTAAAATGGAATTATTTTCCTCATTTTTTTTCAAACGAATTCATTATGATAAAATTAGTAGTAAAATTAATCACTCTGTTACTGTTTTTTGTCAACTTTTCCTGGAAAGTTGAGTATCACAGTATGTAGCTATTTAATTTTAAAGAAAAAAGAGAAAATAAAAAGTACAGTCATATTAGTTGCTTTAAATAACTATTTTATGAATTATAATATGTTCAAGTAGACTGGTAATAACTACTAGAGCTCATAATTTCTTGTGAGGTTTACCCTTTGTTCAAGAAAACGACGAAGTATTATTTGGAAGGTTGCTTTTCATTTTTGTTATTTTTGTTTCTAGTTGATATTCTAAGGTTTGTACCAGAAAATGGAAAAACTGTCTTGCTCTAAAGAATTAACAAACAGAAAGTCAAAAGGCAGAAGCACAGAAAGTAATTAACAAGTTTAAGAACAAGACTTTTTGCTAAAGTCTACAGCTCAGAGAAAAGTTAAGCCCTGAGAAGAAACACCATCACATAAGCTGTAGGATAGAAAGCGTAAATATTCAAATCAGCATTCCCCATTTATAAATAATTTGCTTATTCCAGTGACAGAGGGTACTGCTCCTAAACACATGCGTTTGTAGCTTAAAACCCAGGGCTGAAGCTTTATTAGAGCATCTTGCCTTTGACCAGATTTGCTGCAGGCAGGCTCTGAATCCTGAGATACAACATTCATTATTCTGCAGTGACGCAGAACGGCAGCACAAGGGCAGTTTCTCACATATTGCACAGCCCTGGACATCATTAAAAGGCACTAACAATAAAAAGTGAAGTAAAATAAAAAAGTTTTCCCTTGTGTCACTACTTCTCCCATGGCTGCAACAGAACAGGCTGCAACAGATAGAACACATGGCTATTCATGGCCACTAACAGAGTAAAACAAAACACTTATGTGTTTTGCCACCCACCAGAGAGTCCAGATGTTTTCTGTCAAGTTAGCTGGACAACAACCTTCTAATTTAACTTTCTCTTACAAGAAGAAAGTTAATGTCTCCTTTGAAAAAGTTCACCTCTCCTGGGAGCAGGAGGTCTGATTCTAGAGGCATCTTCTTAGTAACTGTTTTGGTACTCATAACCCCTGGTAATCTGCATATTTATTACTTCCTTTCACCTTAGAAGAAAATTCTTCAGGATGATCCTTCAGAACACCACGCAGATTTCTTTTTATGCTGTGCAAGAAGCCAAAGAACCTCACCTGCCTCCACACCGACTTCATCTGCTTCTAATTATATGGAAAGGTGCTCATGAGTATACGTTGGTGGTCAAAATTTTAAGAACACTCAAATGAATTCAGCTGTGAAAGTCAGAAGATCGCACAGCTTCAAATTTAATGTAAATCTGGCATGAAAATGGAAAGGCTTTTTTCATCTTACAGCATTATAGAACTCAGACATTCATGATAGTAAATATTTCATGTCTACCATGTCATGTTATGTCTGTATGTATTAGAGACAGGAGATTCAAGACAACAAAATGTCAAGATGGAAGGTGAACAGCAGGACTCCATTCTAGATTAATCTCTAACTTGCTTCCTCACCTTGCTGCTTGGATAGACCATCCTAAACAAGATGTTAGAATTACTTACACCATCCTCACTAATTTTCCTTAAGTTTTCTGAGAGTTTGAATGTTCTGAAGTGGTATGTTGTACATCATCAGCAAGGCCTGGAATCTTTCTGAATGCATAATCAGTACAGATATGTAACAGAGCACTCCACCAGTATGTATAAAAGAGAAAAAAAAAACAAAAAAACCTCACCAAATCGAAGTCCAACCATCTACCTAGCACCACCACCATATTCACCATCAAGATATGCACTCAAAACACAATCCTGATCAGATCTCAAATGCATACACAGTTGAACCACAAATTTGGGGACAGAAAAGTCTTCATCGGGTCCTCAGGCAGATGAAAATATAACTCTGTAACTAATAAAATGACAGTGAAAGGTTTCACAGAATTACATCTTGAGCTATGAATCGCTGGCTATGATTTAAAAACCCTTGCAATAGATATGGAATAGAAACGGGAGCAAACGCCATGAATAGATCAC
This sequence comes from Picathartes gymnocephalus, assembly GCA_013390045.1. NCBI lineage: Eukaryota > Metazoa > Chordata > Aves > Passeriformes > Picathartidae > Picathartes > Picathartes gymnocephalus. The sequence continues at coordinate 2,588 of WEKY01040972.1, forward strand.
TAAGTGAAATACTGCATATTGAGGAAAAATGATGATTCAAAGAAATTTCCCAGTTCAGCTCCATAGAACAACTCAAAGACTCCATAAAACAACTCAAAGACCATAGGTCAAACATGGTGCTCGCACTGTTGCAACACCATCATTCAGAGACCCAGGGGGAGATTCTGCCCTACAGAAGCAGTGTTGAATCAGGCCAGTGAGGGACCATTATGACTTTACATAATAATTTTGCATTTTTATTCTGACCTATTATTTACTCTGCACACAAAATCTTGCCTCTGCTATAGAATTTCAAATTTCAGTCTTCCACATTTCTTATTTATGGTTTTGTGCTTCACATATTGAGGTGTTTTTTATCTTCTGTACTGCAGGGCTTGCAAACAGCTGAGTATTCAGTAGAGGACTGACTCTGAACACCTATTTTGAGACAAAAATTTTGTTAGACATTAAAATAATAAGCTCCATGACATTTAGTCTCTTTGAAGCCAACCTTGAGCATTAACAAAAAAAAATGCTCCAAAGTAGGAGATGACACTATGAAAGAAATAAACCCAAAGATTTTTCCAAATGAAGAAAGGACACAGGAATAGTCTTGCTTCTAGGACTGCATAAAACTATTAATGAGTTTTCAGTGTGCATATATAGTCCTCAGAGAACCTTTCATAAGCTGTTCCCCAGCTGGGGGATGCTTGACACTGCAGCTCCACAGGGAGCCTCTATAAATACTCCAAGGCCAAAAGAAATTGTGAGGATGAATAGCTTGCCCTTCATATAATTTACATGCTCAAAGTCACAAAACACTTTGCATATATCAGTAAGGCTCATGGCCTTAAACTATGATTTCCTATGCAATAAGGGAACAGCAGCATCTCTTTTCTTGAATTTGAATCAAGGAAAATAAAAACAAAGTGTAAGGTAATTTATGGTATGCCTGCATGCACAAGGCCACTCAGGACTACCAGAGCTAGCCCTGCTTAAACTACCTCAGTTATCAGTAGTGGTGCAGTTGTACTGAGTTGTCTCATAATCTGGAAACACTGCTGCCAATAGCTGAGTTGGTTTTTTTTCTCTATATTAAACAGCCATTTAGTTGTTTCAACACAGAACTATACTAAGCCCGTAACAGCTAAAGAAAACACCCCTGTGCTCCTCAGAGGCTTTTGCTGAAATTCACTGCTAAAAAGTAAATAAAACACTAACTTACTGTCCCTAGAATTTGCCAACAAATAAATGGACACAATAGATTTAGATTATAAATAATCACTAGAAGCATCAGAATCATTCAAAGTTTAAGAAAAATGTAGGAACTGGGAAAGACAAAAGGTTAATCCTACAAAGACTGAGAGAATTACCATTGGGGATTTCTGAAACTTCTTTTCTGTAAGGCTCCTGTCACAAATGAAAGGAAAATTTACCTGGGTAACAGTATTGCCTCACATTTTTTAGAAGTGTAAATCAGAAAATATTAATATATAATTAATGGCACATTTTTATTTATTTATGCAGCCATGAACCTACAAGAACCATGTAGAAATCTATGATTGAGTCTCAGGGATAGCTTTTGGGAAGGCGTCCAAATTTCCCAAGAGACCAAAGTCTTATGGCAGAAATTTGATGGCTATTGCTTCTGGTCCTGGCATCAGGCATAGTGGGTCTATATCTCATTCACACTTTTAGCACTACTGTGACCTTAAATGAATGTTTTGAAAACTTCTGGAAATCAACTAGACCAAAATAAACTACAAAAAACTACACAGAATGCATGTAGACTATACAGTAATGCTAAACATAGGGTAGCTTACCTATGTCTAACAATGGACCTTTAATTACATGAAGTGTTTCCTGTATAGACAAGATCTTATTTCAAATAATATGATGTATTATGAGAATCACAAAATGATTTAATAAATAAATAAATGAATAAAACAACTGATACTGGAATTGATTTTAAAAGACAGGGAACTGTCAGCTTTAAGCTAAATTTAAGATTTGAGACTTGTGTAAAACCAGAACAGATGAGTATAAGCCTGTTTTATTGCTTATAGCACCACAGTTGTGTGCAATTGGACACTGTATAGAACTTGATCTTGAGAAAAAGCAATTGCAAATATGAAAAGTGAAAAAAATAAATTTAATGCAACTGTTTTATGGGACTTAGACAGAACAAATTCCACTACAGAGTGTCAGTTTTACCCTTCAAGTCTTTTTTTAATGAGTAGTTAAAAATTATTAACTCAAAGAATGCTGCATGATAGGATCCTAAATCAAATTTGCTAGACAAAAAGAGGTACCAGTGGACAGTAAAAGTACTCACAGGACTAACATTTGCCAGCATTCATCAATTCACCTGGCATCAGAAATGATAACTTCTTTCTTATGGATATTTTTGTTTCTGGGGCTCAATAAGAGGAAGAAGCCTACACACAGGAAGGAACATGGCCAGACAGTGACTCAGGTACAGCTTGAAGTTATTGCAATACTGTCTTCAATCAGACACATTTAACTATCATCTGCTAACAATATTAATAAGAAAAAACTGTGGATGCCAGTGAGACTGCAAACCAAATGAATTCCTGATGCAGCATGACTGATATCAGCCTAGTTCTATCAGGATTACTGCACAGCCACAGCAAGTTTTTAACTTCTGTAGTTTATCAGCAGTGTACAGGAATTGGTTTTAAATCCAAAGAACACTTAATGCTTGCTTCAGTTCCACTGAAGGCAATGAAATTAAGCCTATGTTTTAAGTAAAGTGTATACTTGGATACAGTGATGAAAATTACCTAAATCACTTTACTGCTGTAATTGGATCAGTATCTGAAAAGTCTTCAACTAATGTCAAGCTACGATAACAGCTTTTTCTTTCCTCAAATCCTAGTGAGTCATTTCTTTATATACTCAACAAGAGAAGCTGGAGGCTTTCACCCCAGAAAAGCCTTTCTGTAAGGTCCTCTGTGTAAAATAAAATGGCAGTCACCACTGCATTTTGGCATGCAACAGTTCCTGAAAGTGCACACTGAAGTGACTCTGGAGTACCTGTAAAGGAAAGCAAGAATGCCCAGCTTCTGCATCTTAGCTGTAGGTGTGGCCTGTTTGCAAGACCAGGATTCATCAGGAGCTTAGAGCAAGATGAAAGGTAAAGATTTTAGGGTTAAAAAGTGACATGTATGAGGTATAAGCAGGCTGGGAGAGCATCTAAGCAGTTCCTCCAATTGCACAGCAACATCAAATTATGGCATTAGCCACAAAAAAAAAAAACCAGTTCCAGAGTAGTTCCCTTATCATTTCACGCTAGGTCTCAAACTGCACCTATGAATAAAAGCATCAGTTTTGTGAGTCCTTTGCACCAACAAAAGTACAGACAGAAGTATAGACAAAGTAAGTAATATGGTAACTGGATTGGACTGTCACCATTGGTCTTTCACATCTGCTTTTAAACATATATATTTACTCATTTGTTCACCTGGATAAATTCAAACTAGCCACTAAAAATACTATTTAAAAAAAAAAAACAGAAAAAAACAACACAACTATTCTGATCCAATAAAACAGTTGTTAATATTTAGCGCTAATTTAAAAAATGCTAAGTCTTACTTTTATATTGAATTTAATTATTTGGTGTAGTCATCTAACATGATGATCATTTGACCTCTAAACAGCTATATTAATTTGAATAGAAGTTTCTTGCCTCAACTTGGGAGTTTTTTTTATGTCACTAGGATAACCGACCTTCAATTCTGAAAACACCTAGAAAGAACACAATCAAGGAAGTATGCTGACATCATCTGGCATTAAGGATCACAAATTAGGGATCACAATATTTCATTTGGAAAGAGCATTTGCTTTTGTGCTTGGTAGGTAAGAACATCTTAAATGATCAATAGCATATAATAATTCTTGCAAATGTTTAGTTTTTCAAACAATATCCATGTTAACTAAATGAATCCCTGCTGACCCTAGTGTAGGCTATCAAAATATTAAGAGGTTGGAAGAGAATTCTTTTTTTAGTCACGCTTAATCTTCATAAGCATTACATTTTTCTCAGGAAAAGAATCTTCTTGCCTTTCATCAAGCTCTAAGGTTTTCAGTTTCTCATACCCAAGATTATAAATAATCTCTCTAATATCTCAACAGTCAAATACCCCTACAGCTTTTTGGGAAGTGTTCTTCCATGTCAGCATACAGTCTTGCCCTTTTCTTACAATGGACAGGCTTAAATGATTTCACACTTCCTCCCCTCAGACCAGCAATTGACCGTCTTCTAATTAAAGGTCACCACAATGCCATGAGGGAAAAGGAAGGTGGATGAAATTGAGAAGCTGTTTGCATGTATTTCTTGCTAAATGCAGAAAATTAATTTCAGAGGAAAACCATGATGGGACAAAAAAGACGCAAATTACTTTAAATGTGGCTAAATTCTAAAAGAGACAGAAGGATACAAGCAATATTCTGCATGTGAATTCTGTTCCACATTCAGTACTGTTTAATATGCTTATTAATTACAGAAATAGAAGAAAGAGTAGGCTTATTACCATAGCAGAGTCTGGAAAACAGGTTTAGAAGCTCTCCAGCAGCTAGAGAAGTCTGAAAAGCAGAGCTTGAAATCCAGAAAATTCAAAATTTACACATACACAGCTCCACAAACACAGGAATGGGCACCATTACTAAGTAGGAGTTCTGTGGAAATCATATAGGAGCTGCAATGTACCTCAGATCATGAGTCCACACGTAATGTAGTTACCAAAAGGGTGATCATTATTCCATGGCACCTAATCAGAGCTGTAGCATGTCGAGCTTTAAAGTCTCAATCATTCATATCAGAAGTTTTATTAATAGCTGGAAGTTAGAAACAGAACTAAAAACAATGAAAGATTTTCCAAGATGACACCTAAGCAATAATTTCATTTTGACACTGCACTTTAAAAAAAGATCTGATTTTCAGAAGACAAGCAAAATGATTAGAAGTTCAGAGAACACTGAGTAGAAAAACTCAAGATGTTCTGTTCAGACCAAAAGGATTCCAGATGCCTGCAAAGGGCCTACAAAAAGAGTGGAATTTTGAATAGCTTTTTTCTACTTTTTTCATTCCATTAGGACAATGACTTGAGAAAATCTATAAGAGAACAAAAAATATACACAGAAGAACAAAAGTAAACACACACCATTAAGAAAATAAGTTATATTATTTAACAAACTTATTGTAACACTTAAGAAAATGTTTAAGTAATTAAAACTCATATCTCAAACACATGAAGATTTTTACACTTTGGATTAAAATTTTAATAGAAATTTCTGCATGTCAGAACACTTCTGTGGATACCGAAGATAAGTTTGGAAAAGATAAATTCAGTGTTAATGACAACTTTTCCAAAGTATAACTCTATCTTAACGCAGACCTATAAAGGACACGCCTTTGATGCTGAAAAGATAACCAACTATCACCTTGTTCATGTGTATTTCCTCTTTATGTGTGCATGCCTTAATAAGCAGAAAAGAGAGCAGTTAACATTTGGCAGCAAAAATTTCTTAAGATTCCAGTTGTGGTTTCCTGTATTTGGTGAAAAGATTGTACTCCAAATGTCTCATGGGCATGGAACATTAATGGAAAATTTTTACTTCAAACCTCTTTTTAAGTCCATTTACTGGCTGGAGGTAATACCTTTTACAGCCTGACATGGTAAGGGATTCTCACTTCCTTTAATTATGTAATGCTTTAGTACTAAATACTGTTATAGAGAGTATTATCAAGAGAACACAAAATCATGAAGAAGGAAAATAGCCACTTTTTGTGTCCAAGACGGGGTACAAATGGAAAGCAGTAAGACAAAAGACCACATCTGAGGATTAAAAGAAGCCTGGAAAAGTCTTACAGTTTTGTAATACCCAGTAATAAAAAACAAACAGGATGTGACCAAGAATCAGAAGATTGTACTGCAAACAGATGAATGTGGTAAATTCATAACCCTTTTCTAAAGATCTAAACTCTAGTTTCCAGCTTTGAAATGCTCATTTCCTGTGTTACATATTCTATATGCTGGGGAAGGGAGGTGGTTTTGATGGGAGAAAGTCATAGTAGAAAAACGGCTACAGAGACTAGAGAGGGATTATACAACTGACGTGTCACACACTACACAAAAACTAAACTTGAATACTTCTAAAAAACTTAAAAGGAACTCACGGGCAAGCCTTTACCAGTTTAGACTGATGCAAATATTCTGAAGATTCATATTTATACTTCCTTTTGCTTATTTACCGTAATAACACCTACACGTGATTTAGTGACTCCAGTGAAAACTTGGATTTGGCATTCCTTTAGAAGGGAAGAAATTTTCAAGAAGCATTTATTTATATTAGAGGGAAATAATAATCTGTATACAATTAATTCATCTTTTAACTGTCAATTATCAAAAATCTGAACAAAAATATATTAAAAACAGCTGGGAACTGAAGTAGCTACATTTAGCTATTTGTGATCTGAAATCGTTACATGCACAAAAAAATAAACTTAAGAACATGTTACTTCTTTATTCCTTCCTATTTCTGACACCCATTTAAAAGCTAAAAATATCTGGAGTTTACCTAAATTAAGCCAATAGGATGTTGAACTTAAACCACCCCAGTGGATTTTGGTCTGTCAGCTCTGTACCTCGATATATTCAACATTCTAATAATGAACTTTCCAAAGCCTCATACTGGTAGCATTCCAATGAATGTTTCATAAATCAAAATATAATCATTTAACTATTATTTTTATTCTTGCATTTAAGCCAATGTCTGCTAAAAATTTGCAGACTTCTCTGCAACACTGAAAGCATACCTGGATGCAGGCAAGCATTATGACCCTATTGAACCATGGAAGTGACACATAAGTTGCTGCTTTACTGATGCTTTGAAGAGATATTACTTTGTCATCTTCATCATCATCTGATTTATTTGATATGTTCTACAAACAGATTAAAATATTTCTATTAGTATCTCCTTGAAAATCCTATCCAGTAGACAGAGTGAGCAACAAAAACTCAAGATGAAGCAGTTTTAGCCTTTAATCTTCAGCGATTCATTGCATGGCCTTGAACAACTGACAAAGTATGATCTTCAAAACTGACCAAGTAATTTAACTTCTCTTGCAGAATGTAGCTATCTAAAGACAATAATTTCATAATTCACATGGATTCTGCAAAATCCAAAACGTGTAACATTTTGAGACTTTGCATAGAGAAGCTGGAGGTACTCACATATTCTCAGTATCTCACTGTCTAGACTTTCTGTAAAATACATTAGAAAGAATATATTTCTATGTAACAATTCTAATGTAAGATTACTTTTTAAGAGTTCAGGTACTAAGCCACAGAGTTTTTCCTTATTCAATATAGGATTTCTCCAGGCTCCCAAAGTGTAATTAGCAGACCTCCCACTTAACAGCATAGTATTAAGTGGTGCAAGCTTAGCTTTGCTTCAGTAGGAGCCACAGTAACATGAATGGGAAAACTTCGTTTTTGTAAGGGTGTCAGGTCATTTTGTGCAACTTATCTCCCCTACATCATTTGTGCTGCATGATCAAGTTTAAACCAGAGCCTCCTCCTCCCCACTCTTCTCTACCTTCTTTGGAAAGTCCTTATTTTTTCATTCCTGGCCTAGTTTGACAGAATCAGTAGATATTCTGAACGTGGTGCTCTGCACTTTTGTAATGTGATCCAAATTTCATATTGCATTTAACCATGGCATTTCAATCACATATAAATTCATAATTTTGTTCTTTATGATATTTATGCTTTGTTTGCATTTCAGCAGTCACTGGCGATGAGACAGTATTGTAACATTAGCAGATGCATACATGATTATTTTTCCTTTATTTGCCTCTTATGAAATACGGTCACATGCTGGCTAACAAAGGAGAAAAAACAACTGAAGATGTATAAGTCAGACAGGGGAGTAACTTTAAAAATTAATTATGTGAATGACACTTCTCTTCCACCTTTTAAATAAGAAACAACCAACAGTCAAATTATGCTATCAATCAAAAACTAGTTAAACAATACACTACTTCATCAATTAAGCAGGAAAATTAGAATAAAGGAGTGAGAGAGGCTGTGTATAGTTCCAGTGTGATACCTGTAAAAATCACAGAAAACAGCTGAAAGGAAAATAGCTTAAGAAGAGTTCAAATCAAAAGGTTAGAAGTACTCTGATCTATAACCAAACCACAGAATCACAGAATATACTAAACTGGAAGGAACTCAAAAGGATCATCCGGTCCAACTCCTGATTACACACAGGGCAACCTAAAGTTAAACGACATACCTAAGAGCATTTTTCAAACACTTCTTGAACACTCAGGCTTTGAACAATGACCACTTCCTAGGGAGCTTGTTCCAGTGCTTGACCAGCCTCTCAGGGAAGAATTCTCCTAATACCCAATCAGAACTTCCTCTGACACAGGTTTAAGCCATTTCCTTATGCCCTAAGCCATTCCCTTGCATCCTAACTAATAGAATGGGCAGTTTCCCAGGGTGCATTTGAGAGAGAAGGTAGTGACACTCATCCTCACACCAAATGAGTAGCCCCACCTCAAAGGCATAGGTAGTTTCACAAGTATTTTAAATAAGCAGCATACCCTTCACTTGAAAGGTTTGTATAACTGGTTCAAAAAATGAATTGGGATAAACTAAGGAGCCAGATTAAAAAATACAGCATTTTCTCTAGAGTTAGAAAAAAATATTTAAGAACAGAGAAAGATCACAGAAATCTCCCTATGTCTAGTTTACTGTACCACGTGTTTCATAGAAGACAACACATATCCTTCCTGTAACCATCTATCTGCCTTACTGAACATAAACAAGGGAAATCAAGGGAAAAAAAATCTATTCAATTCTGACTTAGAGAAAATAAAAAAATCCACACAACATGCTATTGTTATAGAATACATATCCCACTGAGTTAATCTAACTCAAGTTTCTATTTGCATAAATACACTTGCATTTCACTAGCAATTTTCCTGTATATCAGAAAAAGAACAGAGATATCAGAATAATAAATAATTCATAGTAAATTGCTAAACAACAGTTGAATGACAGATTCACTATTTTTCAGCTGCAATACAAATAACTAGTATTTGTATAAAAGCTCTAAGTTTAATTCAATTCAACTTAGGCTCCTGCTTGCAAGAATTTCTAGCACAGTAGGATTATATTGCAGGAGGACAAGAAGCAGATCAAAGTCCATAAAGGCACTCTCATAACTGATCTCTACAACAGAGACCCTGGGTTAATTCAGCTTCCTTTGGCCCTTATCATTTACCAGTCATCTCAGAATCACAGAGTATGTTGAGTTGGAGGGGACCTATCAGGATCATTGAATCAAACTCCTGGCCCTGCACAGGACACCCCCCCAAGAGTCACCCCATATGCCTGACAGCATTTTCCAAACACTTCTTGAACTCGGTCAGGCTTGGTGCTGTGACCACTTCCCTGGGGAGCCTGTGCCAGTGCCCAACCACCCTCTGGGTGAAGAACCTTTTTCTAATACCCAACCTAAACCTTCCCTGACACAACTTCAGACCATTCCCTGAGGTCCTGTCACTGGGTACGAGAGAGGAGAGATTGATGTCTGTTCTTCCTCTTCCCCTCACAAGGAAGTTGTAACTGTGCAATGAGGCCTCCCTTCGGTCCCCTCCAGGCTGAAGAGACCACGTGACCTCAGCTGCTCCTCATGCAGCATCCCCCCAAGGCCCTGCATCATCTTTGTTTTTCTCCTTTGGACACTCTTTAATAGTTCAGTATCTTTGTTACATTGTGGCACCCAAAACTGCCCCCAGCACTCGAGGTGAGGCTGCCCCAGCGCAGAGCAGAGCAGGACAATTCCCTCCCTTGCGCGGTTGGCGACGCTGTGCCTTATTCCCTGCCAGGACACGGGTGGCCCTTCAGGCTGCCAGAGCACTGCTGACTCATGTTCAACTTGCCATTGACCAGGACCTCGAGGTCCCTTTCTGCAGGACTATTTTCCAGCTTCTTGTTTCCCAGTCTGTACATACACCCAGGGTTGTCCCACCCCAGGTGCAGAATCCAGCACTTTCCAGTGTTGAACTTAATTTCCCCATTGATTGCTCAGCCCTCTAATTTGTCTGGGTCTCTCTGCAGGGTCTCTCTGCCCTCAAGGGAGTAAACAGCTCTTCACAATTCAGTGTCATCAGCAAACTTGCTTACGACCCCTTCCAGTCCTGTGTCCAAGTCATTTATGAAGATGCTGAAGAGCACAGGGCCAAGGATGGAGCCCTGTGGAACCCCACTAGTGACACATTGTCAATGTGAATTTTCCCCATTCACTTTGTGCCCAATCCATGAGCCAGTTGCTCAGTCATCTCACGATGTGTTTATCCAACTGCGTGCTGGACATTTCGTCCAGAAGGATCCTGGGAGAGACTGTACTGAAAGCTTTACTGAAATCCAAGAAGATTACATCAACTGGCTCCCCTTGATCACTTAGGTGGTTTGCCTTATCATAGAAGGAAATCAGGTTTGATAAGCAGGACTTTCCTCTCATGATTATCTCTCTCACTGGAATTTTGTCTTGTACAAATTTCATGAGAAGCAAATACAACTCATTTTAAATTATTTTGACAGCTTGCTTGAAAACAAAAAAAACCCCCATACTTTTTCAAAATCTCTAATGTTTTTCTAAAGATACCACTTTCAAATTTGTGTATGCTTGACTTAGAAAAACAGATCCTAAACTCATATCCAAATTTCATTAACAAAAACAGTCTGGCTGAAATTTTTCTGACTTAATTTATTCAGTATTCTTTTTTCTTAAGAATATTGGGAAAATTCTGCAGAATTGAACATTCCTTGCAAATTCTGTTCTTATGTTACAGATACAAGGCATTCTTTAAAAAGTTTTCCCAAAAAGTTTGAAATGGCAGCGAGATTACTTTCAAAAGTAAATCAAATGCGTATATATATACATATACAGAATAAAAAACACTTAAGAAGATGAAAGAATTCCATAAACACAGACTAAAAAAATCAATATTTAAGTTACAGGAGAAAAAAAGCAGTTTTCAGAATTATCTCTTGGTTGTCTCTTCAGAAGCAATGTAATTTCCATTAATTGCTCTAGATAGTGCCAAAATTGGATGACAGACTAATGCAAAGTCCTAAAATTGAAAGCACAGAGAATCCATTTTCATCTAGTGTGGTTACATGCAGTGCCCAGCCTATGGATTTTCAGAAAGAGATTCCTATATTACATTACCTAGCTGACCCAGGAAAATGTTTCCAAGAAAAATCTACAGTCATGACCACTCTCTTGCCTTGCCCTAAAATATTTCAAAAGTAGGACCTTATGTCTCTTGAACTAATTCTTATCAATGTGTCGGGGGTTAGGTTTTTCTTCTTTCCTTTTGTATAGAATTTTTTCCCACTGAGCCGCCAATGGACCATTAAGTACTAGGTACTTAAGAAAAACAAAGGACTGTGACCAAGCCCCGGAGGAGAAGATCTGATAAAAGCCAGGGGTGGGGGCAGCATAAGTACTGGATACTTAAGAAAAACAAAGCATTGTGGCCAAGCCCCAGAGGAGAGGGGCGGATAAAAGGCAGCACCAGGGGAGCTGAAGCTGCGTTTTGGAGGGGAACAGGAGAAGCTGCTCTGCCTTTTTGGGGGAGAGAAGAGTCTCTGCTGCTGCTGCTGCTGCTGGACCCTTTTTCACGTGGAGCTGTTTCTTCTGCCGTGAGTGAACCCCTGTTCTGAACTGAGATCTATTTTACCATCTGCTCGGGGGGCCCGGGATCCTGAGCCAGCCTCTCCTTGCCGGGCTAGGAGCCGCGCTGCTGCCCCTGCCCTGCCCCCCGCGGCTCCATCGGCACTGCTCTGGGTTTCACTGCACTGCAGCCCCCGCTCCCCCTGCCTACCGAGACACCCTACTGTCCCAGTTTGCTGTTTTCCGAGAGTCCTGCTGGGGCACTGGGATCGACAGCGTTCCTGAAGCAAAGCCTGCCTGTCCTCCAGCCCTTCCCCTCCCGGCCGTGCCCCGTGTCTGCTGGAGCTCGCGCCACAGCGCCCCCTGCAGCCGCGGGGGAATCATCGCACCTGCCCTGCCCACCCAGCGCCACCAGCGCCCCCTGCCGGCTGTGACCATCACTGCACCCAAGGGGACAGTGCCTGCAGGCCCAGAGGGCTGGGACCAGGTTTCCTGTTTCTGTTTTGTTGTTAATACCATAAGTGCTGGTTTTTTTTGTTCACATTATTATAAATACTAGTAAAAAACTGTTATTCCTATATCCTCACCTGAGAGCCCCTTAATTTCAAAATTGCAATAATTCGGAGGGAAGGGGTTCACATTCTCCATTCCAAGGGAGGCTCCTGCCTTCCTTAGCACACAACTGTCCTTCAAACCAGGACACAATGTCATTTTGATATTTTATAAATTCTTGTAGTTCAAAATGTTATAAATATTGAAATTATGCAAAGAAATTAAAAACCTTTAAAACAAAACCAGGCAAAACTTTTATTTTATCCAAAGATATAAGGATGAACTTCTAATGTTGAAAAAAGTCACTAAAAAATCAATTTGCATAATTTTAGTCAAAAATTTTTTGAAGATATAATTACTAGAATAAGACAACAGCTTTTTTTTTTTTAAAAAAAAAACATGCTAATGCCAGTGCAGTAACAGCTGCCTACTCTTCCTTTGGTGTTTCCCTTAAGTACTGCAGAAACATTACTGCTCCTGTAGCCACCAATGTGCATTATGGACACTTGGCCATACACAGCATTTCAATTCTTTGCAGCATGAATTCAGATCTCTGAAGGGGTCTGCATAGTACATATGTATGTGTGATTTATACATTTGGTCATGAATGAATAACCTATTCAAGCAAGATTATGATACCATGCAACCTGTACTGTGCTGTAAAGCTCTGTCTAATTTTGATTATTTTAATAATTGCTTAACCAATATTTATGGTATCTGTAATGTTTACGGGAAACAAATTCAGGTTTTCATGTAGATATGTTACAATGATGATAAACAGCCTCAAAACTAGAAAAGATCTTTTGGACCTGGCTATAACCTCATTCCCTGATTTTCTGTTTACCATGTCTCTGGGATATCAGTTACTATCAAAATTGTGACACACTGGTCTTTGCAGAGTACTAGTTTTAATGAGGTTAGATTGATCAAAGAAAGCTAAATAATTTAGAGCACTAAATATGTCAACGTTTTTAAAATGTATCACCTAACAAACATTTTATTACGGTTGTTTCATTAATCTATTTTCCAGGACCGGATTACTTGTTGGCTAATTTCTTCCTAACTAATCCTAAAAGTATCATGCTTCTCGAATGTTTTGGGTTACCACTCTTCTCCAGGATTTTTCTTTGGATTAGTGTAATGCTAATCTGCCTTCCACTATCTGAAGCACCTTGCTTCTACTTTCCAAATGTTGCTTTTTTTCCCTTTTGAAGACTTTCAAGTTTGTCTAATATTGTAATGTTTTAAAAATCATTTTATCATTTCCTATTCAACAGTTGCATGGGTCTTTTACTGTGTCAAATAATTTTTATTGTCCTTATCCAAAATACCAAAAGATTATTAGTTTCTCCACAGATTTATTTAGCTTTCAGATATCTACTCATAAATTTTAATTACTACCAGTTATCTTCTTTATTTATTATGTATTATTTTGTTTATATTGCCATTTTCATTTCTCTTAACTAGGTTTTTTAAAATATTTGAGATTAGCTTTGCCATTTAGAGGACTATGCCTCTTCAAGTATCTAATGAGGTTTTCTTTGAAATAACATCCAGTCATAAATATTCCAGTGGTGTTTTTTTAACATTTTCTTCCCATATAATTTCACAAGAATAAAATCTGAATGATTTTTTTTCAGTTATGACACATTGGTAGTGAGAAATGCTTATTTTTCTATTAGAAATATTGACTGTGCAGTATATCTTTAAAGTAGCAGTAGACAAATCAGGCAAGGTGAAGTTTTTTTCAAACTTGCTAAGATTCTGGCATCATTAAACTGAAGGAAAACACAGATGCCTTCTACATGAAAATATGAGCTTGGGATTTTGTTTTCACTAGATTCTGAATCCAGGGAAAAATAAACATACAACAGGAGAATGTAAGAAGGAGACAAAACTGTTTTTAAAAAGGGAAATCTGAGAAGTGACAACAATATGGCAGAGATAAATATTCTGAAGTCTCATCACTAGATCTGTTCCCTCACATTACTTATCCAGTATCTGCATTTTCCCTATTACTTTAAATATCAGGTGAAAACTTTGCTATACTTTTTAATACAAAAAGATAAATAACAACAAAACTAATTCCATGCTCTGAAGTGGTCTTGTGATACAACTTGTGTAGATTAATCATAAAGTATGTAGCTCTTTCTGAATGGAGCTAATGCTTGGAGTCAACTAGGCATAGAAGACATTCCCAACCATTTGTGGTGATTACCTAACTCTGCCACTTGCAAGTTTACCAGCAAAAAGGGATCTCTGGATACTGGCCATAGCAGTGGCAATTCAGAGTAAGTAGATTCCTATCCTAAAACTGAAATCAGTAAAAAATAATGTATCTAAGAGAGCTGCCTACTCAGTATTTGTTCCATATACAATGTTTGTTTTTCAGATTTTGTTCCTTTGCTTTTTGGTTGAGATGCACTGAGCAAAACATATTCCCAGGAAGTTCAGCCCTGCCGACTCCTGCTTGATTTACACAGAATATTATGTATCCGTAAAGTCCGAAAGTTGCTTTCTTCTGGATAGAAAGAATTAGCACATCATTTATGATTTTTTCCCCAAGTTATGCAGTACACCAGAACTCCAAAGAGTTACAGAAGCATGCACAATCACAAACTAATTTTCATGTCTTCACATCACTTAGCTGTATATTAGAGTAAGTGCTGATATTATTTTAATGTTCATCAATGCCTTTATTTTCCAACAGCAAAAATGACAGCCATTTTTCACAGTGACAATTAGGAAAAAGTGTCACTCCAAAGCACAGGTTTTCTTCCCAAATTAAGCTTTTGATGTCTTCTACGATTATTAGTGTCAATATCCCATTGCTTCAAAAATACTTCTTTAACATAATTCTGTGTTCTTGAGTAATTAGATTATATTACGCTGGTAGACACTGGGACAAGTTCTTAAATTTAGATGAGTGGTAACAACACTGCCTTATGCATTAATGATCTCTTCAAATAAGCAAATACAATACAAAATTGGGAAATAAGCCTGAAGGAATCACATAGTTTAAGATAAGAGCCCACTCAATGCAATATTGTAAATATATTGCCTTGAAAGAAGGAAAACATAACAAACATTAGCATGGATAACAAACCTTATAAACTTCTGACTTATTAAAGTTTTAAGAGAATTCCATTACGTAGTTATAGTTTTACACTTCTACCCAGTTATAACTGAAAAGAACTACAAATGATCTGAGTGTCCATTAAGCTTTTAAAGTGGAGTAAATAAAAGAACTCTGCACTACAAAAGCAATTTTATAAAAGAGAGTTACAAGGCAAAAATAATTTAGTTTGATGGATACTCAGAAAAGAGAGTGTAGCTAAAACAGATGTAATAAGAAACTTAGATGAATGTGTTTAATAGGAGCGTTTTTAAAAATTCAAACCATAACAAAATGTTAATGGGTATATGACAGTGAGAGTGGTAAATCTTTTGGGAAAAAAAACTGACAGTCATATGAAAAACAGATTAAAGTACTAGCCCAAAATTTAATGAAACAACAATAAAATAGAGAACTGAATGGCAGACCCCCAAGAAGTGGGAGTCCATCGAAGGTCTGACCCTTATCGCAACTCAGGCCCAACAACAGTCATCTTTATCAGCTTCATTTTTGATTTTTAATTAGTAAAATTAGTCAGCTAAAATTTTGACACATCTGCATTTCTGCCAGAAGCTCTCACAAGCCAAGTGTCCTAGTTTAGGGTAAATCTGGGAGGAAACTTCTGAAGGGGTCCCTCCAGAAAAGTAGATCCAAGCCACCCCTTCCCCCCAACTGGTTTGGGATATAGATTTCCTTGGAGAAAAGTGGAAAAAAGTATTTATTTAACAAACAAAACACCTACAAGCATAAAAAATGAACAATACTACACAATGAAACCTCTTGCTGTTCTGAAGAGATGGCAAATTGAGAAAGCCTTTTCCGTGGGTGTGTTCTCAGTTTTTCTCTCAGTCTCTCAGTCTCAGTCTCTCCAAGGCCCAAGTTTCTCTCTCTCTCTCTGAGGCTTGGGCCCAGCGTCCTGGCTGCAGTGCAGCTTGGGGGGCGTCCCAGGCTATGGTCCTGGTGTCCCTGGATCAAATAATAGCAGAACAGTCCCAAACAAAAACCTTTGCCTCAGCTAATTAACAATAAGAAACCACCTAAAGCAAAAGAGAGCTCTCCACTGTCCGTGCAGACAACACAGAGTCCAGGAGCAGGAATGCTGAAGGTGTTATCTCTATGTTTTGAAAACAACTGCCTCAGATGCTCCACCGCTTGCTTTTCCTTCTACCCCCTTTGCTCTCAGATCCAGTCTTAAAGGTGCAAAACTTACATCTGGGCTAAACAGACGAATGGGGATAAAAGCATCATGCAGTCAGCCTAGGCCTCCGAGGAGCACAGCACCATGGTATCTTTTTTGTCTAAGGCACCATTGCTCCTAGAAAAGCTGAGAAAGCTAAAGCAAGAGTGACCATCAAGGTATACAAAATTACTACAAGAGACTGCAGACTGTAAAAGCACTTCCCAAAGATAAGAAAGGCATGAAGAGACCTGAGATCTGCCCTTCCGTGTAAGCCTTCCTCTATCAAGAGTTAAGAGACATAGGAAATTTCCCCTCCCACAGCCTTACCCTACATAGGTATGAAACCAAAAAGGAGATGGGTATGTTGAACCTCATCAAAGTTTAGAACCCCTTCTTTCCCAGAGACGTGTAGAAGGAGCTGCTATGGGATGTGTTACAAAAGCATGAACTGATTGTATCCAATGGTATGGATTATTCCATAGAAGATTCTGAAAATGAAGCAACTGAAAGCTTAGCTTGCTTCAGCATTCTCCTACAGCAGCTGCTCTGTATCTCATCCTTTGATGCAAAAAGTACCCCACAGGATAATTAGGGTGCTTAGAGGTCCTATTTAATCATGCATGCTTTTACAGCATCCTGAAGGCACCCCAAAACATTTGATTCTGTAAATTACCAGCCACACTTATCTCCATTTGAGTGGTTAAAACGCTATGGCCCAGAGCAAGTAACTAGGCCTAACATAAATGTATGACTTCCAATTTATAAATAAACCAATTTCATTAGCAATCAATTCTTGTGGGCTTATGTAGGCTTGTAGATATATCTTCACTGCATTTTTAAAAAGAGTAAGAAGAAATGGAACTTCAACTGGTAACTTCCAACCAGCTGACTTGCTCAACCTTAAACCACCTAATTCAAACTACAGACTTCTGTGGATAAATGAGAATTTGTTAGAGCAACATTAACACTGTACTTTATGTTAATGACATCACAAAGAAAACTCTCTGCACTCATTTCATAAACAGAAAAAAAACGCTTCCCTCCCAGAAATAGCTAATGCAGGAATAAATGTAATAAATACCACAGTACATTCAACCTTTAGTATAGCATTGCCTCAAATGATTGGCAAGTGAATGAAACATTTTCATTTAGACTTCCGACCTCTCCTGTGTGAAAAGTATAGGCACAGTTCTTTATGCCTAAACAGTGATTGGAGAAGAACCTAGAACTGTGAGTTAAGCTCCATGTGTATGCTAGTGTGTGTCTGCACATTTATTTATTTATTTATTGACACATTATCCATCCTTCAGGAGTTATACCCACTATTATCACCTTCATTGTGGCTACAAAGGGTCTTGTCTTCTGCTGTGCCTCTCCAAACTCAGTTGTCCCAGCATTACAACAGCTCTTGGCTAGGAGAAGCTATTTAAAATATGCAATGAAGCTATGCCTCATACACTTAAAAAAAAAGTAATATAATACAAGATTATCCACAAAAGGAAATCAGTATGTTGGAGAAAACAAGAACAGTCAGAAAAACCCAGATACCCATATTAACTCTAGCTTTTTCATAAGCAAGTTCACCAGTACTATCTAAAACTGATAATGACTTTTTAATACCTTTTTAAAAGCTCACACATGGTAAAAATAATGTCCTCTTTGGAAAATAATTTTTTTTTGTCGTTGCTTGTTGGTAGATGTGATTTTTTGTTTTCATATGGAATAAAGATCTCAATGTGCAATCATTAGAAGAAAAATTATTACCTGAATTTTAAAATGGGGGTGTTCTTTACTCTGCCAAAACTAACTTAAATCTATTTAGCTTTGAATATCAATAGTGACATGGAATCATACTGAATAAGAGTTATTTTTAATGTAGCTGCAGGAGAAATGCAGCTCTGCAACAGATCATCACTGCATAACCTCATATGCCTCACTCACCAGCCCAGTCAGAGGCAATTCCAAGAAAGCCATCCAAATGCAAAAGGCCTGTTTAGGAAGGCTGTCATGTACAGTTTCTCTGCAATAAAGGAGAATTCAAATACTGATACATGGCACCAGGACTATCTCATTTCTCAGTTATGATATTTCTTCCTATTTTATTTTAGAGCACTGTTCATTTGCATGAAGCACACAATAGTAATCAAAAATAGCATCCAGTTTAAGAAAAGAATGTGACCCTCAGGTCACCGAGTTCAAACACAAAAAAAAATATTAAGACTTCCCTTGATAAGACTGCCCCATAGACTGTCACATGGCTTCCTTCTTCCGCCTTCTAGTTCCAAGTCACAAACAAGGTTTCAACTCCCTTTTCCTCTAGAAGTCCTATCAAACTCCTTCCAAACTCTAAGAGCCCTTGCTGAAACCCTTTATTTTTTTGTTTTATATTTCAGCTGTGGAACAGCCAGAGCACTATAACTTTTCATATTTAAGGAATCTTCTTATGCCCAGTGCTGTGACAGGCTTCTAATACAGACTTGTGATTTCACACTAACAGGGCAGAGCCACAAGAAGGTGGTGAGGCAGTTATATAAAATTATGTTAACATAATGCAGCCCACAACTCCACATTGTATTTTTCATCTGCAAACTCAAATTTTGTTTTCTTTATAGACTGCATTTATAAATTTCTTGAACTTCAGATAAACTGTTGCATGGATGGAGAGTAGGGAAAACAGATGACAAAAACTTAGAATGTAGAATGTTCTTAAGGCAGGTATAAAGACTCTTAGAAGTACATGCTGATGAATCACTGAGTATCAGAAGCTTCTCTTATTACACCTTCTCCATTGACACAATGTGACACAATCATCCACACTGTTAAATAGTCCTGAATCAGCTGAGGTTGGCTCAAATTCACAGTGTAAGAAAAATAGGAAAAACATCCTAGCACAAGCAAAAGACTGGCAGTGCAAAAAGTAACAACACTTCTCTGTGAGTCCCTGTCCCTTTCTGGATTGGGTCATTGTAACTCTGTAGTTTGAAATCCACACAGCCATGTAACAATCTGCCCCTGATTCAAACCTGTGTAAGCATATAACAGTATCTGAAAAAGAAAAAAAAAGAAAGGAAAAAAAAAAAAAAGGTGGGAGGAGAAAGGACTGTTAGGAAAAATGAATGGTGTACACAAGATTGGTTACAAAATTTATGAAGCTCTCCACAGAGTTTGAGAAGTGATACGGTAGCTTGGGATCCCCTGGGATCTCTGTGTCCTCATAAGTCTTTATTATTTGTACAAACTGGTTATAATAAAAAAAAAGAAAAACAATAATAATAATATGCACGTAATAAGATGAGTGAAAATTCACTCTCTGGCTCTATTGCAAAAGGATATTTCATGACACTTCATGATTTCGTAACCACAGATTTATTGATTCTGAGTAACCATTAATTATGGAAAATTAATAATTCATATAATTCAAAGTTAAATTCAGTAAGATATGGCAGATAGCTTCCTTGAAGGTAGAATAGCTGACATTATCTGAAAATTGGGTAGACAACTAGCAATTGCCAGAAACTAACTTCGGTCCCAGAGTATTGACTTTTATCGTACTCCTTTACAGATCAAATTCGTCTTTCTGGCGAAAGCATTTTGTTGCTTTCGTGTCCAAATAGTGCACTCATCCGTTCTATTTTTCTCACTTTGCATTTACACTTACAAAGAATTTCCCTATTAGCTTTTAGGCATGTGCTGTTGGTTTGGGTTCCTAAAGAAATCTATAGAATTTACTTATTAAATATAGAATTAATTTATCACATTTCATTCAAAGTAGAAACAGTATATTCCTCCATTTTTCAGGTTCAATTCATTTTTTCCTTTTATTCACCCCTTTCCTTCTTCCTGCCTACCTTCCTTATGACATTTTTTCTGACAGGAGCTACTTCAGACATTTCATCTAGATTGCTCAATCAGTGCTGTCCACTTTTCATGGTCTTTTTTAGCCTTCACACCCTCTCTTATTTACAGTTCACACCTAAAGGCGGCAATTCCAAGATACGTTTAATATAAAGCCTAAGAAAACCTTAATTTCTAAGACAAACCAGATGAGAAGAGTATTGACTGAAAATCATTATTTTTGAGAGCTTTCCTGTGGAGTTGTGCAACAAAAAGACAGTTGATTTGTAATCTTCCATCATGCCTCCCTTCTAGTAATTTATGAAGCAAAAATAAGTATTGCTATTCAGATATGAAGTGCCTTAAAACACAGACTTGGCTCTTTTCAGTATACTTAAAATCCATTGAATGAGAGACAAAGATTATACGTGCTGGCGAGGATCCAAATGTAAGAAAATAAAAGAATTCTTTATAAAAACCACGCACATCTTCATAGTAGGATGACCAGGATCTTTTAAAGGCACATTAGAACTCTTCATGTTTACATTACTATGGATCACACTAAAATATTACATGGGGAAAAGAAAAGAAGAAAATAAAAGAAAAAGAAAAAAAAAAGTATGTTAACAGAATTGGAAAGAAAGAAAAATTATTACAGTTAAATCTAGACACATTTGAGACTTTTTGTCAATATAATCTTCCTAAATATGATAGAATTCAGTCAATAATGGTTCTACTTTCTTTCTTCATTACATTGACTCTTAAATACTTTTTTTATCTCATCCAAATGACTGGATGGAATCTGATAGTAAGATGTTCTTCATTTATGCATTTTTCTTCTGCTGCTTAGAAACTGATTCCTGCTTTTCAGTAGCACAACCAACAATACTGGCAATTATAATAAGCTTTAGTAAAGACTTAGACATATGGTAGTACACAAATCTTTCCAACCTACTTGCAATACTTGAGCTTTGAATGCCTCAGCAGCTTTGCCAACAGTTTGTCAACATTCTTGTAATCATTACTACTCTTGATTTATTTCACAGAAATTAGTTATTTTATGATCTAGATTTATTTCTGTTCTTCTTTCTTTTGCAATATACAAACATGCAGTATGTAATACAGCAGACACTGAATATCTTTGTCTGTTCAGGGTTCACATGTAGGCATTCTGTGTGACCAAAGGAGAGGTCTCATTTGCCAGTTCATCTGTGAGCTTGCCACATGCACAGGACCACCACAACAACAGCAAATTGCACTCAAAAACATTGGTACAGTTGTGATGACCACCTTTTCTATTTCACAATGCAAGTCTGAAGTCTTGTAAATCCAGGAAAAGAAAAACCAAAACTATCTTTCATCTTTCAAAACTATCTTTAATCATGTTCCGCTCATCAGGCCTAAAAGAATGATCTATGTGAATTTTGCAGTCTGACTCTCTATAAAGGCACATGGAATGCTATGGGATGTAAAAGTGGAAGGCAAGGCAGTCTAGAGGAAATTTTAAGGGCCCATTCTCATTTCAGCAAACACTCCTATATTTTTAACTACAGAGTCAGTGAATAAAATATACAAAATATAAAACTATATTTAAAAATATGGGGAGCAAGGAATAGATATGAGATATAGTCTGTTTGCCAGATGAAGTGCCTTACCACTAGAGATATCATCCAGTTTTCCCAAAAAAACTTGTACTCTTTACCTGACTGCTAATCTGGCTTTAACGAGTAAGGTGTTACTTAACCCCACCAAACTGTCTGTATACTGATGCACAAAACATCGTCTTTGGAGATGAAGCGTTTCTGACTGAACAGAGATAAAAGCTCAGCCCTCACAAGAGAAGTGAGAGACCTATTTCATAAAAAACAGGCACTGTCGGACACCTCCTCTAACACCTGACATTTGGAAGGACGGCTGCATATGGCAACTTCATCCTAAAGAACAATACAGACACAACAAATCCAGCAATACGCCACGAATCCTTAGATTTGGACTGCAAGTCAGCACCTACATGAGCTAAAAAGATACTGAATTTCATTTTTCAGCACTGTGCCTTTTCCTATTCATTCAGGATTCTCTCTTCCATTCTCACACTTTTCCCCTGTATCCTTTCCTGTACTGCGAAGTAGTCTACCTTCAAGGCAGTGGTGGGAAAGATCGTTTGGATTGCACAAGACGATGCAGGATGATTACCCTCCAACCATCTCTAAGAGATGTCACTTTCAATCATTACGTTTTAACCCAGTATAACCAAAACCAGTCTTATTCTTGATAGTATTAAAGAGCTTAAAGTGTTTGGTGAACACTTAATTTGTTCTAGTTACCTAAAGGCTAGGGGTTTTTATTATGATATTCAACATTGCAGGGTAGTTTGAAGATTAAAATTATGTTTGTCAGCCAGATTGCTCAGCAATGTAACATGTGAGGCTCTTCACCATGAAAAAGGAGAATCATTTTGTTTTTGTAATTCTCTTTTGTAATTTTCCATCTCTTCCCTTAAATATTTCATCCCCCATACAACAATGATTTTCTCTGTGTAACATTTCTAAACACCAGCAGATCCCTCAGTAATTGCATGAAGCCAAACAATTACCATTTCAGAACACTTCCAACTAGAAGACTTTTTCACAGCAAGGCCACTGAGTGTGATATGCAGATTCCAAGAACAAATCACTTGAAATGCTTCCAAACAGTAAATGAAATATTTTACTCAGGTGGCATTTGATTGAAATTAGGACTTACAGATATCACAATATAAACTGATGCCTTCAATGCTTCATTTGTGCCTTTAAGTTATACTGGATTAGCAAAACCACAGCTTGTAATCTGCACAGATATGGCACAATCTTAACGCATACATTCCATAACGCCCAGCCCCTTCTGTGGGGTTGGTGAAGGAAGAAAGAAAAATGGGAGTTAAAATGAATAATACATCAGTCCCTCAGCATAAGTATGGGAGTGACATTTTTGAGTCAAGGTGAAGTCAGGAGGTGAGAAAAGTGAAATACAGACACTTGGCTTGTTTGCTGCAAAGTTTCAGTCATTTCACTTGCACATTTAAGCAAGTTACATCACCTACAAGATGTGACAAACTCTGCAACTGCAGAGGAGAAAGACTTTATATAACTCTGAAAGGCTGCTAGAAACATTTTCCTTCCAAAAGCAAATATACTACCATGTTTTAAAAATCATTAAAAGGAAGTGACACAATGAAATTCTTGTATAAACATATGGAAAAATTATATTACTCACAACAGCTGAAATTAAAAACTACATAGATCATATCTGAATATAAATGGCATGAAATTATAGATTGGATGGTAGGATGATAACATGGGCTATTAGCCCTGATAAATTGACCATAACCTCAAAATATGTATATATTTCTTCAGCTGAATTGTATTTCAGAGCCACTGTACCTCCTGATTATAACCATCCAAAGGCACAATGTGGCAGTGAACAGAAGCACTGCAGCTTCAAGAATTTCTGTACATCACACATAAAGTACAACACATCACAGCAAAATAACAGCATTAGAGAATAACGATATTGTTCCAAGGTGTGAATTACAACCTTTTGATTAAAGCTACTCAAAATCAAGACTAATATATAAACATATTTCAAAAACTGAACAGAAAAGCTAAGGACACATCTCTTTGTGAAAACTAAGTGTTGTTCAGAATATCTTCCAAGTAAACTGTAATTTACTTCTGTGCTTAAAACACTGGAAAATGGCAGAAAGGGAACTTTTATGTTTGTGATCTGGGCCATGCAAAGGTTGCTTGAGTCCTTCCATTCATCCTGTCCCTACTTTTCAGAGAATAATTGCTTTTCAACTCTGTATGTGCCTATCATCATCTTCTTTCTCAGGCACTAAAATAAATTCAAAGTGCCCCTTTTCTAGGAGTTCCTAAAATTTAAAACACAATCGTTCTTATTTGTTCATTTATTCTGTGACGAGTTAACAGTGAGATAAGCCACCTAACATTAGTGTCTCTGTTGCTCTCATAACTAAATGGCAGATCCCTTCTGCTGACTCTATTTCCATTCCAACAAGCACACAATATTTAGCAGGTCAGATTTAATTTTTTTGCCTAGATAAAAATGTTCTAGCATACTAAGGAAGACCCATACATTAAGCCCCTTCAATCTAATTAAAATAAACTATTGTGTGATATTTAAATGGGATTTAGGTAGTCAAATGGTCAGTTTTGATTCTGCAAAGCAGCAAAATGGCACCTTGACAATGGTCTGAATGCCCTCAATTGCTGGTCAAAGCAATCAGCATTCCAAACTGCACCATAAACAGAACTGAAAAATGTATATTTTAAGCATACCTGCTTTGGGCTAGTTACCTGGCGGCTAAATACTGATTGAGTAACATAGCCTCAATGCACTTCATAACAAGACAAGCACAAAATCACAGGTCTTGGATTTCAGCCTTTTAACTGTTCATGCTTTTTTTTCCCTTACACCTTCACAATATATGTAATACTGGCAAGCAATTGTCAGTCTTTTAAAAAGATGTTACTATTACTTAATGTAAACTACCAGTAATTCTCTGAGTACTTGACACTTACAGGAACTGCTCAAGAAATACATCAGGCTTTAACTAACACCTATTCTGTTTTAATTAAGTTTGCTTAATATATCAAATATCTCCACTATTCGTTGAATACAGTGCTTAATAGATATTATACTTATGCAGATAGTCTCTGTATAGCTTACTACATAATTATATAAATATACATTTACACATTTATGTTTACTTAAAATTAACATGTTTTTATAAAACACCACAACTTTTAAGACAATATATAGACAGTGAATCCATTGCCAGGAATATTGCATGTGCATACATCCTGTGACAAATGAACATAGTTTAAGCCATAGCTGTCATGTATCGAACTACAACGAAGTTATCTTTCATACAGGAGTACAACTGAGATCCCATGCAGAGAAATACACTTTATCTGTACTTTCACAACACGCCTGCACTTACCACCATTCAAATACAGGAAGGAAGGAAAGAGTTATCTGTACTCTATTGAATTGTTGACTTTGTGAAATGCAGCTTAACTTCAGTGGAGTTCAGCTGTAATGTTCAATATTTCGTTGACTGTAATTGCAGTCATTCCATGCTCCCAAAAAGCCAGTTTATGTAACATCATAGGTAGCTCAATATTCTCCATGACAGTCTAGCTATTCTAATCTAAATTATTATGTGAGTTTTAAAGCCTGAATATTTTTTACTTTATGAATATCTATGTCTTTGCAGGGACCACAGAAAAACAGTTATCCTGTTTTGGTTTTTTTTAAGACGGAGTTGAGTGTCTTCTATTTTTAAAAAAGCTTGTGAGAGTACCTTAGATACAGACAAAATATATGGGACATCCCAGATAGCACATATAGCAATAGCACCCAGAGGAAAAATAATCACATATACCTCATACTTAATGCTGAGACAGATCTACAGCATGTAATAAAGGTAACTTCTGTCCATAAGAGACCTGTGTCATTATTCACAAGCCTTTAAGAAGATTTCTAAGTTCATGTTCTTGAAATTTTAACTTCTCCACCAAACTACAGCCATTCATCTCTTTAAAGATCTTGCCTACCCATATGCCTCACAACCCCAAGCTGCAAGTAATTTCTCATGTTTTCCTGAATCAAGTTCTGCATCAATGGAAAGTGGCTATTAGCAAGTTCTGTACCAAGGGAAGGTGGCTATTAGCAAATCACAAATGTCATTTCATGAGAATTTACTGGGGTTTCAAAAAATTTCTCATTACAGGCTGCAGAAACTTAAAACTTCTTTCCCCAGGTCTTTTGATGAGATAAAGGCATTATTGAGGTACCTTCTTTTCATATCTAAACAAAGACTTGGGCACCCATAAAGCTCATTCATTTTTCCCTACGTAAACTAGTTGGTCTATTAAATGATCTCATCCCTCTATATCTGACAGAGTCCAGCAGAACAGAAAGCTTGAAACCAGACCCACAGTTACCAGGATTTGCCCTATAGCATCATCTTGACAAATCTTCCCAATTAACTACCTAATCTGCAGGCAAGTCAGTGTAACATCCTTGCTGCTTCTACTGTCTCCCTGTTCCACACTCTAGTTTTCAAAGAATGAAATATCTAGCCTAGTGAACATTCTGGGCTTAAAAAGCAAGATTTATGGTTTCTTGGACCTCATCTTTGAATATATAATGTAGGATTTATATAAAAAATAATTTTCAAGTCAATTTCAGATAGTAGAGATGGAGAAAAGAGCATCATGGGGAAAAAAAAAGAGAGAAAATTACGGCAATATAAAAAAGATGTAAGCAGCATTAGTTTTTCATGCTTTGATGTAAGAAAATAAGCTGCAAGGCCAAAATCTAATAGCATTTTAGAAAGTGCAACAAAGTCAAAGGATTAAGGGTAAAATCCTCTTTAGGTTGATTTCCAATGCAAGCATAACAGACAGTCTTCACTTGCTATTTCCTTCATGCCAAACACTGAAACACCATAGTAGACCAGTGCCTGAAGGACTCCAACGCCACTACTGTGGCATCTAAGCCTGAATTTTGATTCTTTGCTGAAAAAAATCATACCTGTTTCAAAATGCTAAGCCTAACTACATTTGTATGTAAGCTAAGGCTTCCCTCATTCATGAAAAGAGACCACTTTAGAAAGTCAGATCCAGAAATGCAGCAAGCTTCCAAAATCTTGGAACAGCATCCAAGCTCTCAGGAGTGCAAACAGTAAATCAAGTGTCCACAATGGCTCATCATGCCCACTAGGACCTAGTTTTTTTTAAAATAGAGCTGTGGCTGTTTCACCTAATTAAATACAATTAAATTCTAATAAAAGGCTTTAAAAACCAAGTATCTGGTGTTCATCTGGCTTTAATATATTCATTAGAAATGTTCACAGTTCTCTGCTCATCAGGTAACTTTATATATGTTCCATATGCTGCAGAGAATTTAAGGAAAGGCACCACAAACACTGCCTCTCCCAGTTTTCAACATCTTCCTCAAACCTTTCCAAACCAAAAACTGAAGCATGCTGAAAAGGCATTTAAATTATGCTAGCCTACTTGCCACACATACTGAAAGAACCCTCCACAGTGTACGTAACTTCAACATTTACCTCTGGGTCACACGTAATTGCAATTGATATGCTCAAAAGGATAGGAAGACTTCCCAACAACAGTTGTTTGTCATGTCTGATGCTATTGATGGAAACAATCTTGTGTTGGCTCAGCTTTAGATTAGGAAGTACAAAAAAATCTCAAAGGAAAACAGCTACATTATATTTGATTTATTGCAGGTCAGTGACAAGATTGCCAAGTTCCTTTCAAATAGAAGCACACAAATCTAGTGAAGCAGTAGGCATGAACCACGCCTATTCTCTGAAGGTAATGGAGATCACACACAGCTGCTCCTTTCACAACAATATTTGGGGTTTGTCATGCTACACAAATGAAACACAACATTTCCGTTTTACAACATAAACTCACATTTTCAAAAATTCTGATCATATCCCACGCCCTTGGAAAAATGAGAAAAGAACTGAAGAAACTTTACCACCTGTCCTCAGAAAGTTTTACGGCATGTGGCAACCTACCCCTTGTTAATAAACAGTCTTTACATGGAACCTATTTTAGATCTTACATACCATCCCTGCTCCCCAGAAAACTATGAAGGGAAGATTCTACTCAGAGAGGAGGGAAAAGAAAAATATGGGAACAGCCATGAAAAGTTGTATACTGGTGATCTGTGTTCTAGGAGATTTGGTTTATATCTCTGTTTTTGCAAATTTGGATGCCTTAAGGCTGGTCTCATAATACAGAAGATCTCAGTTTTAAGACATCATTGCTTGGCATTAGGTACTATCTTTGCCTTATAAATACAGAAGCCAAGTTCCAGATATGATTCTGATTTCTTGGGCTATTTATTTTTTTGAAAGATAGAAATTAAATTAGTTGGAAAAAAACTAATCAGCAAACTTTACACAATAACATTGGAAAATCTTTCTGCTGTTGTGAGTTCCTAGGCATGTGGTTCTCACTACATCAAATCTTCCATGTTCTTATGCTTTCTTCCCTGACATTGTAATCCTCATGTATAGACTATTTTACAGACCTCAATTTCCTGATGAGCATGCAGAATTTTCTGCACCATCTAGATAGGTCAGTGTAAATTATTACAGGATGAAAACTATCATTTTGACACTGTTCTACTTGAGAGGAACAAGAGTTTCTTGCTCTTATCTTCACTTGGGTTTACAAAAGTCAAAATCATACTTATTTCTTGAATTTGGCTTACATGTATTTCAAAATTAAAGTTGGAAATATGCTTCCTTCTCCTTTCATAACAGCAATCTTTAACCACTATCACTAAACCATATCTACAGCTGCAAGTAGTATTTTACAGATGTAATTTCTTCACAGAAAAGCTGAGCTATAAAGCAAATTAAAATCATGTCTATTCACCTCTCAGTGAATATAGTTGTGTAATAAAATGGCTACAGAAGACATCAGTAGTTGGTTTCTATTACCAGTTTTGCCACTGAAAACTTTAATCCTATGTCTTTGTACGTTGTATAAACTTTGTTTGCCTGCAGTACTTGTACCAAGCTATAGACAAAATATCGTCAACATGTAGTACTCAAAAATGACAGCACTAAAGAAAAAAAGGAAGTTTTGAGTTTTTCAGAGAAGGCCTTAACCTGTTCCAGTTCTGGCTATTTCAACTTCACTCTTAGCAATACTTCAAGTATTGCTCATTTTCTGAGATTTCAGTTACTGTCACCTCCAACAAATAGTACATGATTTGTGAATTTTGACACACTTCCACATCTAGTAAGGTGTCAGAAATATAATTTTTGAAACAAACTAAACAGCTTCAGTACAGAGGACAGATCCATAATTGCCCAAAAGGATTTAAATATATGCTTTTCAACTCCTAGGACACTGGACCAAATTCCAAACTACTTGAGAAGAAGAGGGAAGGAGTAGGCATTTTCACACTTCTTACTCAGCTTGTTCTCCTGAATTCCTGAATATTAATTTGGTCCAGAAAACAAAAGGAAACATGATTTCTCATCCATGGAGACTAGTCTAGTCTAGTCTTTCAACATGAAAAGTGTATTGTAACATGACCAATATTTTTTCTCATTATTATTCTTTCTTTGCCCTTTAATCTAAACAGTATTGGTCTCAATTGCTAATTATATAATCCACTATTCAATTACATTAGCTCTTTCTTTATGACCTCCCTTTCTTCTAACAGTACCAGGGTATAAGGCAAGAAAGTAAAGCCCCTAAATTTGGGGCAGTTAATCTCTCTATTTAGACCTGAGCAAGCCTCCTCCAGAAGAAAAATCCGACCACCTCAAACTTGTACTCTGAAGTTCCGTATGAAGTAAAACAAGTCTGTTAATGATTGACAGAATATTCCCCTAATCAAGCTACATGCCTGATGTTAACTTGTACAGATACTTCCTCCAGCACTTCATGTCTCAGAGGCTTGGGTTTCTGTGGTAGTTTTCTTTTTTTTGCTTATGTTTTTGAAATGCTATATTGAGATAGAGAAATACAATGTTAAGAAACATCAAGCATAAGAGAGCAGCAAAACTTGCTTGTTTCTTCACAAATATGAAAATCCTTAAGTGAAATGGGGGGGACTACTGTGTAATACTACATATTTTAGAGCACAAAAGCACCAAAACTCTCTCAGTGTAACTAGGAAATGTAGATTTTGGAATTCATGTCTAAACATCTGATGGAAGTCTGCTCAGACAGGGAAAAAGGAACGACAGGGATCAGCTCTTGGTATTTTTATTCATAAATGCTACTTAGCACTCAGAAAGAGAAAAAGAATTAATTTTCTTTGTTCATACTAAATTTTGCTGTCAGAGTTTAATTCTTCATAAGTAATCTATTGTATATAATTTCAACGAAATTTAAAAAAGCTTACTTTGAGGAAGCCAAATCATGATAATTTCATCACCATGGTAAAGTTCTACAGCCATTGAAGGAACATGAAAGCAGTTGGTTACCCTGAAGATGCTGCTTTGAATAAAAGTATTTCTGCACATAAACGTAGCATAAAATAAAACATAACTGCACTTGAACTAAACAGTAACATAAACAGCAATTGCTTACCATTTGGAAGCAAGTCTACACAAAAAACTGAATATAATAATGTCTTTCCTTTGGTGATAGGGAACAGTTAATCGCAGATTACAGGACAAATAAGGGTAAAAGAGAGCATCCATTTATAACAGAGGTTGATTTTGGATCCAAGCTTGTTTTATCTGGCATATCAGCAATACTACAGGAAACCACACTCAGATTAGAATGCATAAGGTTGAAAGATTCACAACGTTATCAGATTTCCCATGTGGCATGCTGTTGCTCTGGGCAGCATTCTAAGACTCGTTACAAAATCCAGATGCAAATCAAGGGCATTATTTTTTAACCTTTATTTAAATTTATAACTTCCTCTTTATGTTGTTCAAATATGAAGTTTACAAAAGTTTGTTATCAAAGGCAAAAAAGTAGGCTGTGACCTGATTTACAAGGCCACTAAACTTCTGTGTCCTTCATGCATTACTTGTCCTTCTGGGGCCTGACTCTGCAAACACTAAGCATTCCACTAAAACAATAACTGGATAATTTTCAAATATCCCACACTGAGCATGTAGAAGAAGAACACTGAAAGTGTACCACTCTTAAATAAAGGACAGGATCTCTATTAACACAAATATTTCTAAGACCAGCTTCACCACTCTCTTCACACCACTGAGGATCTCCTTAATACAAATACCACATTTTAAAACCACACACTAGCCATGTTGCTATTTTTCTAGTCAGCTGATATATATGGGGCTAATCATCCATATTCACCATGACTGGAGTAACAGAATATGTGTGAAAGAGATATAAAAATATATGTGTGTGTATCACGGCATGCATTGCTTAAAAAGCATCATCCAGAAGAGTTTCCTGGAGTATTGTGCTTGAATACTCCTATCCCGGAAGGAAACCTGACCCCACATTCTCTCAAGCAGATTAATTACAGATTTTAAGGAAAACAATAATCACATTTCAAATATCTGAATGCAACAATAGACTATCCACTATCACAGAGCATCTGACTTCAGAAGTGTTGCTATTTTTCAAAAGTACATTCTGACAAGAATCCCTCTCGCTTTGCAAAACATCAACAAAAAAAACCACAACCAACCACAAACCAAACAAAAACAAACAACCCTGTCACTTCTGAGGAAGACAAAGGTTGATGTACAAATGCACATTTTTCTCAGACAAAAACACGTTCCCAAGAACTATTGCTGTTTCCAGGCCTATTAAAATAACCCTCTTGAGTCATTTTTATGAGTATGAGGCTGAAGACTGACGCACAAACAAAATATTCAAGGTGTGTGTACCTCATCTTTCTCTTTCAGGTCTTGTACCAAGTAAGCTGCCAGATCCAAGGATAAGTTTGTCTGTGGGCAGAAGACGTGAACCTGCTAGATTTAGTAATATTACTAGAATACTAAAATTAATTCAATACTCCATTATACATCCACTATATCAAAAGCACAAGGCACTTATCTAAATAGCAGTGTACAGACCTCATTTATGAATGTGGAAAGAACAGCTTCACTCACCTTCCCAGTACTCATCTATTCTAGACAGATACAAAAATTCCAATTTAATGGAAGTTATGCACAAACATTCCATAGAGAAAGGGGATGAAGTGTAACAATAATATTGGAACACAAAAAGGCTTCTTCCAAGGGTGGGAAATACAATCTGTCTCAAGTCAAGAATGTTCTTAAGAACAGCATTTTAAAAAGCGAAGTGCCTCAGAATAGCTGTAATCTCCTTACTTGTTTCTCCTTACAGTCTCTATTGCCACAGCTAGGTCACGTCTAAGGGCCATCTGTCTGCTTTAAACTACATGCTCTCCATCTCAGTCCCACACCCATAGTCTAGTATCAAAAATACAGATTCACTCAACATTGTTGACAAATTCTGAAAGCCCTACATAAATAATTTTCTTGGAATTTTAATGCACCTCAGCAATATGCAGTAATTCTAAACATTATATATGTTGCCTCTCAGGTAGAGCAACATACATTGTGATGGAGCTTAAGTTCTCTGACGTATAGTACAGCACACAAGGGACAAAAATTGAGTTAAGACTTTAGTAAGAGAGAACATCCATTAACTAGAGATAAAATAGTTTAAAATTTCAGGGTTTTTAAAGAAGAGAGCTGCAAAGATATTCAGGAAGAAAACAGCTTGTTTATGCTTCCCAATTTAAAAAAAAACAAATAAATTTAAAGCAAATATACTCATTCCCTTTCATGTTAATTATATTTCCTAGTGGAAACTAAGGATGAGAAGTATCATATCTTAAAATCTCTTTAGGTCCAGCAACACTAAATACAGTCTTACACATTAAATCCACCTTAAAATCTAATAAGGTGTCAGATACAATTAGCTCTGCTAATATAAATTAATCTGAATTCTTTTAGAATAAGCCTCTAAAACCTTGAGCTTACTTCTTAAGACACTTTATCCAATAAAGGCTGAATCCTTCGCTTAAGTTTCTTAGCACTGGTAAAAATTACAAGAATTATTTGTACATAGAGCATTATATTACTGTACGGCATTACCCCTCGTCAGGTTTTTCATAAAACATAGATACACTCATAAGTGCATATGTAGGAGTGATTAATGTTTATGAAACAGAACAGTGGGATTCCAGAAGTACCATATGATGACATGTCAATATTTTGATCCTCACAGACTTAGAACAGCTGTTTCTTCAGCCCAGCTGATACAGTGAAAACATCTCAAATTCAACATAGATGAGTTTAATTCCTAACAAAAGTCTCCTATGGGTCTGTATATGCAATTTTAAAGAATTTCCCCTTGCATACCATTTCCAGGATTAGTTTATCTTAAATCTTTTGTTTACTGTTAAGGTACAGCTGTAGATTCAAAGAAGCTGATACAAAGATAGAAACACAGCCTCATTTAAACAGGAAACAACATTAAATGCTTCTTAATAGCTCTCTATAGCCACTCATTCCCTAGTTTTCAACTCCAGCTAATACTTCAGTTTAACAATTCATTCTGACACCCCTGGGATCCCCTGGCCCCTCTTGTTCTTCCAGACATTGTAGAAATAAATGACCTGCACACAAATACATTTAGCAGAACAGTAAGACAGAACAAAATGTTATGTTCCATAATGATTTGGAGTTGAATTCTTGCCACGAGGAAGCCAGTAAGAATTTCACTGTAACTTCACACAAACCTAACTTTCCTGTAAATTGAGTACATATCATACAGTTTTACTCAGATATTTCAACTACACAGCCATAAAGGAAAACCAGGTAGTGATGAGAGAAAATAGTTTCGTTGGACTCTCTGTGGATTTGGTTTAACAGGGAATACATAAGTTCAGTTTCACTTCCAGAAAATAATTGTAGAGGAACTGTCATACTGTAGAGAGATGCTATATTTTAAAACTAATTCCAGAAGTGATTTAAAGGTCTGCTATGCAGAATATAATGGCTTTTTAACACTAAACGTAATAATTACTTGAGTTGAATAAACTGATTGAGGAAACTAATTTCATCTCATTTTAGATTGTCTTAATAATGTTGATTTGCTTTGAAACTAAATGATACAAAGATACTTAGATCAATTAATGGATTCATTCATCAACGGATTTTCAGATAATTGGAAGTATTTATTTCATACCTTTCAGCTAAATTTCCTTTCAGTTCCCAAAAATGACTCTACACTATGGGACAAGAGTAGCTTAAGAGAGCACCTGCCCTTCATGGACCATGTGTGAAGTCATGCACCTGAGCAGTATAAAGGCTCCTACAGACACATTTTACCCTGGGGGTCTGTCAGGTTATCTCAGGCACACACTGCTCAGCCACTCAGCTTCTTCAGCACAAAACTGATGGAGCCCATGCAACAGTTACTGGGAAGAAAACTCTCTGTTGTAACAGCAACATCTGTACTCTTCAGCCTAGAGTATAGAAGGTTGCATGGAGACCTCACAGAAAGCTTCCAGGATCTGAAAGGGGCCTACAGGGAAGCCAGGGATGGACTCTTCATCAGGAAGTATAGTGAGAGGACAAGGAGTAATGGGTTCAAACAAAGAGGAGAAATTCAGTTTAGATATACAGAAGGAATTCTTTACTGGGAGGATGGTGAGGGGCTGGAACAGGCTCTCCAGAGCAGTTGTGGATGCACGATATCCTTGTCAGTTTTCAAATCCAGTCTGGACGGGGCACTGAGCAACCTGGTGCAGCGTCCCTGCCCCATGGCAGAGGCATTGGAACAAGATGATCTTAAAGGTCCCTCCCAACCCAAGTAATGCTGTGATTGTTACAGCAGAGGAAGAGGGGCAGTAGCTGAAGTCCGTATTATGCGTGTTACAGCAGGAGCTGTTTTCACTTTACAACAACTTATAGAAACCTATATTTATAGAAACTACGAATCTATTTAAGCCTTACTTTTCCTAACTTATTCAAACTGGCTATTCAGTGACACTTTCTGTGCTGTGCTTCCTAGTATTTCCAGGCATAAGTCTTTCCATTAAAATACTTCCACATAAAATTAAGGAAAAGTGAGACTGAGAATTTCTTGCATGAGAAATGTGAAACTGGTTTGTTTCACAAATACACAGAACTGAGGTGGATGATTAAAGCACAGTCTACCTTCAAGCCACAACACATTTCACCATTTTTGAAGCAGACTGCCTACAAATTATCCCATCTTCCACAGAGATGGTGTGATGCACATGAAAATTGATGGTCTATAAATGACTGTCTGTAGAACTGGAATTCCTGCTCAGTCATAGCAGACTGAGGCAGATAAGGCAGAACAGTTGCTGCTTACTGGACCTTTAATAACTGAGTTGTAAGAAACTGGCTGAACCCTGTTTAGCTGAATGCTGCATTCTCTCATGTTACGTGAAGAAGAGCAGACCACTATAAGAATTACAAAACATTACTGAATTGCTTCCACATAACTAGTGTTCACATCTATCAATTCAATTTAAGACTAACTCCATCCCAGACAGGCATATAGCTTGTCAAAACCTTTATGAATTTTTCCATAAACAGAGTTCTTTTCTTTTATACTGTGATATCATAGTTTATGATACTCAGACATACTCTCAACTTCTCTTCAGAAAACACAGATCTACTATTATAAGCTGTATTAATATGTCTAATATACAGTCTTTGACAGTTTTTTATGCATATAATATAAAAAAACACTCTGGATCTTGCCAACACAACTTATTTATCCATGTCTTTACTAATTCTATACTTTAATATGTCTACAAATGTGTTCAGCTCTAATTCTAGAGTTACAAGTTTACCATGGGAGGCCTTTTTAAATATGAGCATCATATTTGCTGCCTTCTATTTCCCCTGTAATGAGGCTGTTCATATGACCTGTTCGACAATTGTTTAATGTCATTACTTTATCAGCATTTTCACACTAAATTCTTTACAACCTTCCCTAAGTCTCAAATTCAAATACCTATTTCTCCTAGAGCTATTGAGCTGAAAGCATTCCTCAGCTTTAATTAATTTGTATCAAAGTTGATTTCACAAACATTTTCATGTTAACAACAAATCCTATACCCAGAGCTGATAACTTCATAAATCAGCATTTCTATCCTCCTGCATCTGCTGTTTGGATCAAAACCCCAAGGATATTATCTATGTTTTCTGTAATGCTAAACACAATCAGAAATTACTATGTACCTTTCATTAATTTGCCCATCTCCACAATTCTTTTCATCAACTACTTTATACACGTTATCTGGCACCGTACCACCTTCTGCTTATATGGCACTTCTATCTTAGTCCCAAA
The DNA here is from genome assembly GCA_013390045.1 of Picathartes gymnocephalus. Lineage (NCBI taxonomy): Eukaryota > Metazoa > Chordata > Aves > Passeriformes > Picathartidae > Picathartes > Picathartes gymnocephalus. Next base: position 38,886 of record WEKY01040972.1, read on the forward strand.
GAACCTGGAATATAAAGACAAGGCTTCATATCAGCAAAGGTTAATTCCTGACGCAAAAAGCTTCATTTCTTAGCAATAATCTCACAGAATATCTAATTATTTTTATTTTTATTCTTACAGACAGGCACAAATAGTCTTGTCTCTCACATTTTTACCCTCAAAAAGTACATTGTGTTCCTCAATGTTTTTTAAAACGAGCACTGACAAGCTATACATGGTTCTGTAATCTTACAAGTATCTGTAAGCTATGTGTCCAAATGAAAAGTCACAGATGACTAACATAAAACCCAGATTTTATAGATAATGAAAACCAGACTGTGCAAAAACTATATATACAGTTTTGCACTCTTTCCAAAGTAATATACTAAACCAAGCACTGATCTCTCTTAATCGTGGCACACAAGCAATTTTATTATTTTGAGTGACATTATGGGGCTTAATTGAAGTTCAGGCAAAAAGCAAACTGGCAGAACAAGTAGCTACATAAAAACCTCTGAATTAGAGAAGGTTTAAATAGATATTTTGGGACAAATATATATTGCAAGTAGAAGCAAAGTACTGTACAAACAGCCTTCAGATGTGTTAGTGTCACCAAGAACCAACACATTAGAACGAGCTGTATCCATTGATTCCTTTAGATATTATCCTCTAAGAAATACAGCCAAAGTTGAAATCATGTGTACCAACGCTGACCAAAGGATAAGGTTTATCCTCAATGAACAGACAAATGACTCAGCTTGAGTTCCACTTTATTCTTGTGAGACAGTGTCTCATTTCCCCAAGAACTGACTCAAGCTCTTGATGCAGATGATGATGATTATTGTTATTGCTGCTTTCCCCATCACTTTTATATGCCACAAAAGTTCTTTCACCAAAGAAATTAGCTTCAAAGTCACTTTTAAACAACTCCTACCAATATGGCAGGCAGATTCAGTACTTTTTCTCCTCCAGTTAGCAAGTTATGAAACTGATACAAGCATTTAACTATTCATTTTTCTGGCAAATGAGCATCTTGCTCTCTATGTCAAAGCTCCAGTGGGGTGAAGAAGCTGCAGCTGCATGCATAAAATATGATTATAGGGCATGCATGTAAAGGCTTCCCACCTACTCTGAATTTAGAAATTATTTCTCATATTTACTACATAAGCATACCAAAAGTGACACTTACAGACCCTATGTGCATACAACACACAATGGAACTAATTTAGAAAGCTGTATCCAGCTGTAGAAAGACATTGTGCTTAAGAGAATAATTCAGTGTGCAAATTACAAATATATTTTTAAATTAAATATGTGGGGGTTTTTCTCATGGTAAAGAAAACCCTTCTGTGTGAGGGCTCAATCATCTTTAAAAAGGAATGATTAATATAAAATAATCTCCAACCGTACCAAAATCAAAAACCAATGAGAAATGTACTCTCTTTTATGCCATGAACTACATGTGGGAATTCTTATATTCACAACTGGGGTGTTGCCACAGTTGTCATAAAAGACTAAAAAAGTAATCCACAGGGATGAAATAGTATCAAGAATTGTTTTTTCTGACAATATTAACTAATTCAGTAGTGTCAATAACGGCTTAAAGTTAAATACAAGAAATGTACTGACGGTGGTCTGCAATCATCTTTTTCTTGACATGGCAAAAAATGCATGCATAATTCATGCAGTCAAATTAGATGTGCAAGTGCACCACATCCCAATCACCAGCTCCGGGATTTGACCAAACATACTTGTTCTATTCCTGGTGGTTTCACATACCAAATTCAAAAGCCCTGTATGTTTTACCACGTTACTTTGTACTCTTCGAAAGGCATGGATTTCTTCTTGTTCTGTAGAGTTCTAGGGCTTTCAGAGGAATCCACACTACTCATGTTTACCATCATTGCAGAGGTGCTCAGAAAATGCACGAAATAGTTATTACTGCCACACAGTATTTTATCATGCAGATTTAGAAACCTAATAATACGTAAAAATAATGCTATTTGGTCCTTCTCCCAGTTTGAAAGTTATTCAGCAACAAAAGTGTAGCAGTAGTTCTGCATTCCCAGTGCAGGATAAACTCCAGGGAAGTTAATATATTAATGCAATTCTTTACAGTAGAGATTACCTAGACATTTCTGTGGAACAGGATTACAAGTTTGTGAGCAGTTAGAATACGAGAGCAATAAATTGCCACATTCAGCATCTCCCATTAAAAACCTAAAGGTAGCCTGAGTGAAAATGGCATAAAAAATTCTCAGGGTTCATCTAAGGAGCAGGTGTGTACGTAGAAAACCAAACTAAATCCTAAATCAACTCTCACTATCACCAGAAGTGTGCAGATAAACAGGGATTCTGATTTCTTTTTCTTGCACCTCTAAGCTCCTGATTGCCAATCCCCAGCGTTGCTCCATTTTCCTGTAGCCATGGGAAATACATTACAGTATGTTTAGAAGAATTCTTCTAATTCTTTCTAATTGATCTTGAAGAATATCCCCACTTATTGGGGTAGATGAACAATGAGAGATATAGTAATGTGCCATTAAAAAAATTCATACAGCTATAAAAATAAATTTTATATATTATTTTGTTCACTTTTAGATAATTTTCTTTTTTATTACATCTTAAATCCATGAATCATGATGGTAGTACATACACATGTCAGTTGGGACAGAACAAGGCATTGTAATGGTATTTGGATAATCCACTCTGCAGTAATGTTCATTATTCTCCCTGAGCTTTCACAAGAGTTCCCTGGCATAATACTGCTACAGCTGCTTTACAGTCTAATGTTATTACAAGGTCTGATTCAAAGATAATGTCTGCTAGAGGAATCTGGCAGGGAGCAAGAGTCCTACAAAAACCCTTGTGACACTAAGGTATAACTAATGGAGACTGAACTGCTGAAAAAAATGTGAGTAGTAACAGTTATTTGTTTTGAGTGTTGCAAGAATCTTGAGGGATCTTCGTTATTTGTCAGTACAAAAATCACACAAAACCAAGTTATTTTTTCTGGAAATCTTACAATTTTTCTAATAAAAATAAATCATAAAAAAGTCTAATCTCGACCTTACCCATGGTACAGAAGTGGTCCAAAAAACACAGTTTCTTCAGTACCTCTCTTATCTGCTTTTTTGGATTGAAGAAAACATGAAAACTGCAGAAAAACAGAAACTAGGAATTGGCTATCAACTACAGTAGCTGGTAAAAGAGAATAAATAACTTGTAGTCATCAGCAGGAGCCAGCTCATGAAATAGCTTTATTGGCAAACACAAGGAATTCCCTTTCCTATTTCAAACACATGGATGGAATCAATATAAAGTTTAACAAACATAACATATTGGTCTGTATTTTACATCTGTAAGCAAGATTTGGTCTGTATTATTGCTAGTGTGGCCTGAACTACTAGTGTATGACATATGAGCACACATATTCTAGACAGTACTCTTGGTTAGGAGAAACATCCAGTAATTAAGGAGTTACTATCTACAAAAAAAAGTTGGTAAAGGTATGCACACTAGTTCAAATTTGCATGTATTTGTGTCCTGCCACCATTCCTGACCTGTAAATATGAGGAGTCTGGACTTCAGTGGGGAGGAAAAGAAAAAGAAAACAAAAAGAAAAGAAAAGAAAAGAAAAGAAAAGAAAAGAAAAGAAAAGAAAAGAAAAGAAAAGAAAAGAAAATCCTCTCTGCACCAGGAATTCATGCTACCTCTTATTCCAAAATACTGTAATCTCAAAAAACTGTCAGTCCAAGTAGCTGGATAAGAAATTAGAACATGTGTGGGTGGATTCCTTCCTCCAGCCTGAATTAATTAAAAATGACTGTTTGCTGTATTATTTTAAAGCGGATTTTTGGAACAGGTTAAAGAACCACTGTTCTGACTTTAGCATTTCAAGCCTAATAAGAATGACTCATGTAAAAAAACTTGGAGGAAAAATTAATAATAAGGAGGTTAAATATAAAGTGTGTCTTACCATCTTATGTTCTTATTTGTTGCTTCGAGAAATTCACACATTCTTGTACAAGACCTACCTCATTCGCTTTGGCTGTAGGTATTTCTAGTTAAAGCATGTACACAAAAAACTCATGTCTCCAGTCAGTCTGGGCAATTCTACCTATTTCTAATACCTTGGGCTGGCCCTTTACTATTTCTTAGATTCTAAACCTTAAACACATATTAATTCCCCCTACTTTCAGTTTCTCAGCCAGTTATCAAGCTATAAGAAAGTGATATGGACAACAGCTTTGAAGCAAAAAGTTAAAAGCAATCACAACGTATATTTAAGAGCAGCATCTCCCACCATTTGGGGCCTGATTAATCCCTACTGATCAGACAGCAGTAAATACTGCTAAAAGAGTTGCTAGAACTGATTATGATCTTGTACACATACATTTAAATAAATAATAATAAAAAAGGAACAGAAATCACAATTTCCAGACCACCAAAAATTTATCTGCCAAAATATTAAACAGCATACCTTCTGACTATGAAAATGGAACACACAGAACGTACTATACTGCAGTACACCTTCAGTGAACAAGGCTTGTTACTTGTTATAAAATCCTTTAAGCATTAAGTAAGTCCTTTTAAAAAAAAAATGCACAGAATTTTACGTATTCTAAGATGCCAGCTCTCTACAATGGACATATTCTCCTTCATATTTTTGAAGCCAGAGTTCAACACATGTTGACTTACATGGACTGAATGGGTTAGATAATGGCTAAATTCCACCTTTCTTTTTGCAGAAGATAAAGTATTTTGGGACTCTTTCTCTTAAATAGCCATTTATTTTCAGTGATTATATCTTAAAGATTTTTGCACTGTTTTCATATTTGTTGATATTGGGTAACAGATTCAAAATGTATTTAGGTGAGAAAAAGCTGATAAACAATCATCTAAGCCTTGTCTTCTCAGAGAAGTAGAATGCAAATCTACAAACAAAATCTTTTACAAACTCTGTTCTCCAAATAAAACCAGTAGATTATTCTGAATGTTTAAATGCCATCAGCCATGATGGAAATGCTCCCCATTACAAGATTAGAGCTGAGTGGTGTTGGTTAGTTTTGAAATTGACCTTACTCCAAAGAAATCCCTACAAAGAAGGAGGAAACTTGATTTTTGCTTTAACAGATTACATAAAGCATTTTGGGCTTTTTTTGTCTCAAGAAAGAGAGAATCTAAATCTACACAACATTCTTCATTCTTTGGATCTGAAATACTAAAATTATGTCCTATTAACCTTGTCTCTTGACTTTTCAGAGTATAGGGTACAATATACACACAGGTTTGTATGTGGGAAGGAATCTTGTAACTCCTAGTTGCAATGACAACACAGAGAACACACTTTTGAACTAAACTCTCTGGAAACTTGTTTAAAAAATGTACACCTACAGAGACACTTAAAAATATTGACCTGCCTGACACCATCCACTGCCTAACGGACTGGCACTAGTCTATCCTGCTGATGTTCACCCCTCACTTCTCTTTCCAGTGACAAATCTCATTTTCACTTTGTAAGCATCCTATATACATCACCTCTTGTAGTCAACTTACACTTCCTTCCACGCATGCTAAAAGCACCTGTACTCCATGATTTATCTCCACTAATGTCAGCAGCTGACACTATGGATCAAGTTCCTGTGCAGTGTATGTTTCTTAGCCCTGTCCCTACTATTCACACCATTCACAGCTACACAATTTCAGTTCTGTCTTGTAACAGATATTGAGATCCTTAAATAAATGCACGAATTCAAGAACAAAAGAAATTTTACATGACTTTCTAAATTACTGCTAATTTGGTTCTCTCACATTCCAAACGAATAGGACGAACCAAGGTTCAAGATTCAAAGGAACATTACATAGCACTTCGGTCAGTTTGCTCTAACTGCAAGTTATGTACACCTTTAAGAAACACTGTTGTAGAATGCATGTGCCTTTTTGGTTCTGATTCTTCCACCTTCTGAGAAACTGCACTGTTTTCAGCATGGGTAGAGTTAAATTTCTTCGCAGTAGCTCACATGGGGCTGTGTTTTAGATTTGTGTTGAACACAGTGATGATAATACAGAGATGTTTTTGTTATTGCTGAGCCGGACTTACACCGAGCCACGGCTTTTTCTGCTTTTTGTACTACCATGCTCGTGAGGAGGCCAGAGGTCTGTAGGAAACTAGGGGGAGACACAGCTGGGACAGATGACCCCGAATAACCAAAAGGATATTCCACACCATATGACATCATGCTCAGCATAAAGTGGGAGGAAGAAGGAGGAAGGGTGAGATGTTTGGGATGATGGAGTTTGTCTTCCCAAGTAACTGTTATACGTGATGGGGCCCTGCTCTCCTGGGGATGGTTGAACACCTGCCTGCCCATGGGAAGCCATGAATTAATTCCTTGTTTTGCTTTGTTTGCCTGCATGGCTTTTACTTTACCTCTTAAATTGCCTTTATATCAATCCATGAGTTTTCCAGCTTTTACTGATCTGATTTTCTCCCCAATCGTACTGTGGAAGGAGTGAGTAAGGGGCTGTGTGGTACTTGGTCAATGGCTGGGGTTAAACCATGACAGAAATTTTGCATGACTATTTAGTGTTCAAACAACAAAAGAATGGATAATATGTGAAGTTAAAAAAAATAAATAAAAAGCAACAACAAAAAAGCAAACCAGCTTGAAATTAACTCCAGGTTTCTGACCACAGTAAGTCTTCTAACAATTTAAAAAGGAAAAAAAACCAAAAACCACAAGAACAGAAACAAAAAAAGAAACAGACTGTTCCCATCTTTGAGGTGCAAAATGTTCTTGAACTGTTCTGTTCTAGAAAACCACATGGGAATTCACTGTGATGTCTCAAATACTGTTTTTCAAAGTGTTGCAGCTCTGTTACATAATTTTGTCCACAGACATCCAACTGGTGCTAACAATTAGTGAGCAATACTTAGCATCCAACGTTATGGTTATTACCAAATAACATTTAAGAGTGGAAAAACAAAAGCTGTTAAGTCTAAAGATATAAACCACGGGTCCAGTAACATTCTTGTACATGTTAAAAATCCCCCAGGACTTCAGTGAAGTCAGACTTTTCTAACTTCTTGCATTGCAGAGGAGTTCACTACCTCTTTGTCTATAGTGGGTAACAGTGACATCTACATAGTGCTAGCACCTCCTAGCAGCTGCAACAGATCTTAAAGAGAAATTTAGAAGACAGTAAATGGCATAAAAATTTGGTAGGCCAGGACTTGAATTCAACTGACCTTCGAAGTTCAGAAGATCCCATCAACCACATTAACATTCAATTAAAAGTCCTAGAATTCCTCACCGAATTACCAGAACTCACTCATAGTATCAGTGATGCAGCAGATGAACACCAAACACATCCACTTCTAATTTAAAAGAAAAATAATGAACATATCCCTTCACTGCTGAGGTTAAAGAAAACCATGACATCGCATAAACAAAAGGATATTCTCTAAAAGTGTCTCTGTGTGCATGTGTGTGTGAGAGAGAGAGAGAATACTAAAAGAAATGCCACATCAATATTATGCAAAAAAATTATAGAGGGAAAAAAATTAGAAAAAACCAACGACATGATGTATTGTATTTTAAATGCTCTATTTTTAAAATCCCAGTCTTCAATGTTTACCAATAAGTCATCAGCTAAACACAGAACTCTGGATGAGTTTTTATCTACACAGATACTTGATCAACTGCCATTTATTCTCACGGAGTAAAATTCATATTAAGGAGTCAGCTGCTTGAGACTTTTTCTCATGAAATGTAAGTGCATCATGTTTTCCAAAGTAAACCTTAAACCATAAAAATTCCTAATCCATAATGTTCACTCTCTCATGTGACACCACGGTCAAAGGGAAGATAGCTGTTAATGCAGGGGCTTGAATTCATTTTATTTTGACACACCCACAGTATCTTCTAACCGAACTCATTTCAGCAAGGCTAAAAATGTTAAGAGCACAAATGTAAGCACCAGAAGGAATACTGTGGGCTGAAGAATGGTTTTAAGGATTTCCTGTGAGAGCTGAGAAATTGGCTAAAGCTTATTTCTCCCTTACCTGTACAACACCCTTTTTGATCTTTCCACAGAACACTAACTGAAAAAGAAAACAGAACAAAAAACAAAACAACAACAACAAAAAAAAAAAACCCCAAACAAACAAACAAAAAAAACCCTTTCGGTGTCAACACACCTAAACACTGTATAATCCTGATATAATGGTATATCTAAGACATTTACTACCCATGCAGGATACAACTGATTCTGTTCGCATTCCAGTCGTGTTTAGTTTTTAACACCGAGAAAAGCTTTGTGACGGGCTCAGTGCATCAAACTGTCACCTGACCTAAAGGCAGTCCAGGCAGCCCACACGTGTTTCAACACAGCCTATCAAGCTTCCCCTGTCAGAGAGATGCCAGCGAACGGGCACATCCCGGCTGGAGGAGGGCTGCCAGCAGATCAGCCCGTAACGCTTGTGCGACGCTTCGGGGGCTGGTTCACGTCCTCCAGCGGTCCCTCACCTACATGATTTCCCCCTGCGCGTCCAGGCACAGCGCTGCCCATCTGCGCTGCTCCGAACCGGGTCCTTAAGCGCGTGTGAGGGACCGGGCATCACCGCGGGGCGCGGGATGTGCCGGGGCCGCAGCGCAGCTCCTGCAGCAGCCCCTCCTCGGGCCGACCACCGAGGTACCAGCGGTGGTGCCGCCCGCCGAGTCCCCTCTCTGCAGGCTGGGGTCACTTGTCACGCTCGGTCCCTGTCCCCTCGTCTCTCCCGCCACCACAAGGACTCCCGAGCTGGTGGCGAGGTGGCCCCCCCCTTCCGCGTCCTCCGCGGTCCCGGCCGGGCGGGCGAGGCGCGGGCTCCCCGCTCCCCTGTACCTCTTTGCGGTGGCGGCGGTGGCGACGGCGACTGGCCTCGGCTGCCGAGCGCCGCCAGCAGCAGCAGCAGCGGCAAACTTTCCCGAGCCATGGCTGCCGGGCAGCTGACTCGTCCCGCCGCGGGACGGCCAGGCGAGTGAGCCGCAGCCGCTGGGAGAGAGGAGACCCCGGTGCCCCGGGCAGGGAGCGGGAGAGCAGGACACACCCCTGCCCTCCCGCGGACACTCCCCGCCCCGCCGCCGGCCGCGGCTCCGCGAGCCGCCGAGGAGCGAGCGGGGCCGGTGGACACCGAGGGACACCGAGGGACACCGAGGGACACCGAGGACACCGAGGGACACCGAGGGACACCGAGGGGCCGAGGAGCGGCCGAGCCCCGCGCGTCGGGAGCTGCCCGGAGGCGGCGGGCCGAAGGAGCAGCGCGGCCCAGGGCGCCGGGCGGGCACGAGGCGCCCTCCTCGCGCGGAAGGCGGCACGTGCCTGCCCGACGGCCGCTCCCCAGGACCGGGAAGCGTTCTCGCCTGGAAGCGCGCTCGCCATTTAAATTAGCTCTCATCGGGTTATCCTACAGAGGGAAAAAATACCTGTGCTGTGGCGGGGGAGAAAAAAGAAAATTAGCTTTCTGAGAAGGCACTTGGGAAACGAGGGTTGCGACTGAGTCAAGCACATTTTTCCTGCCGTGCCTGGGAGTAGTATGTCAGCGCTGGCCAGGTATGGCAGGAAAAAAATCCATATTACTGTGCATAAAGGAAAAATTAACATTGCACTAAAATAAAATGTGCATTAAAAACTGTTGCACAGTTCTCCTGGGTAATATATTGCTTTAAAAAAAGTCCATAAAAACCAAGTTTTGTCATGGAACAGCAAGGTTTCCAACCTGTGTGTGAGCACACTGAGAAAGGACATCATGTGCTGCTAGAAAAAGTGAGCTGGGCTCAATCCACAATGTATCTGTGGCACAAAACCAAGATTGTGCTGACAGCCCAGTTCTCACTTGGATTGTCATCTCTGCATCTTCGCAAGTCTTGTACCACTTCACTTCAAATTGAGCTTTCCTTGTAATTCACATTGAGATTAAGGACTTCTATGTATTTCCTAACATAAATACTTCAGTTTCTCTGTGCTCATTGCTGTAGCCAACAATGGGGATAAGCATGTGTTTGGTACAGTGTCTATTTCAGCTCTCAAACCACAGCATTTTCTATTGCTAAATTTGCCTATCACTACAAACCTGGTAAATTTGCCTATCACTCCAAACCCAGCATTCAAGGAACACAGAATTTTGCACATAATAAGACTGTTGCATCCAGCCACACAGCCAGTTTGTTTCTCTCTGTGCCATCCAACTCCAAAAAGATTCATTCTTTCTCTTCTGTTGCAATTAGCCCATCACAAAACCTCTCTTCTGAGGTTTCTCCCTGAACAGTCTGAGCTCTGCTGCTGGGAGTTCTGTTACTGGACACTCATTGCTTCCATGGCCTTTGGGAAACTGCTCCACCAGCACAGGACAGCAACAGTAATGCTCCTGTATGGCTCGGCCATTTGTCACTCGTAAGTCAATGTAGAATACTCGATTCCTCTCGCCAAGAGATGGTGTATGTGTGGTCTTCTGCACTTCTTACTGGGAAACCCAAGTTCAAGGTTTATCTTGATGATTTTCATCTTGTCAGCTATTTGCTTCATTGTGGAAGTATACATAATGAGGGAACTGGAAGGTACAGAGAGGGAGATGGTGTTTATGACTCTATACACCCTTTTATCACTATCAATATTTATTTAGTCTGTAAAGTGTTTCCCTATAAGTAGTAACAGTTGCTACTTTCTTCTGGCTGCTTCTCCCTTTGCAATTCCCTTCATGCAAAAACGTTGAGTGCAAGGAATTGAGTATATGTGCAAGAGGAATAATCTAGTGAATTAAGTACAACAGATAAACACTCCACCCCAAGTATATGTCAGTAACTTGGAGAATTTAGTGCCAGTTTCATAGGTACGGATCTGACTACATCAACATCGGTTTGATTCTAATAACACATTTATTGGTTGAATTTGGTCAAGTGGCAGCTGCTGCGTAAAAGCCATACCAGCATGAGTTACATATTCCCCCAGCTGGAGAAATTCCTTCCAGGGCTCCAAAAGCTGCAAGTGCTGCAGATGAGTTTGAGGTAATTGCAGAAACTGAAAGTGAGGCCTGAAGGTGGGAACTTCTGCTGCTTTGTGTTAAGGTCTCATCAGATCCAAGGTATCTGCAAAATATCTCCGTGACCTGCGATCTCCATGAATTTGAGATCAAGAGCAGATTGGTTGTAGGGGGATCCCTACTTTGCCTAATATCATTATTACACCAATATTAAATACAACAGATTGTTTACCTAAGCTTTTATTTTAATCAGTTTATCCTGCTGTTGAGCCTGTGTAGTCTTTAATGTGAGGATATGTTATGAGAACTCACCTAGTTTCAGTTTAGCAGCACTGCTGGCATACCCAGGTACCTCATCACCTGTCAGAGCCAATACTGACTAACTGTGCACCAGAGATACAAACTTTTAATATTTTGGGGACACCAAGAGGCAAGATAACGCCAGGAAGACTTGCTGACTTATTCAATGATTTTTCATGTGTGAACCACAGGAAATAATTTCATACCATAAAATGCCAAGGTATATCAAGAAGTAGCAAGAGGGGGCTGCTCCAGAAAGAGAAGCAAGTTGGAAGATGAAGTGACATCACTGAGGCAGGAAGGGCAGTGGCCTCCTGCAGACTCTGAATGCGGAAGGAGCAGATCTGGGGATGATAACAAGGATCAAACAAAATTACAGATCTCCAGAGGAGTTCATAGGCAGGAGAGGGATCTGAGGTCAAATCTGCAAATCAGGGTCAGGATCAGTGAGGTGCGAAGTGACTCACAGGTGTAGCTGCAATGTAAAACAGGCTGGGTCTGGGGCAAGGGCTTGAATTTAAATGGCGTGTCCACTCCTGAAATGCAGGGAGAAACCAATGAAGTTTCTCTAAGTTCTTCCTCCCACATCAAATGTGTCACCACTGCCTGACACAAGGTTACATGGCTGTACCAGGTCAGAAGTGGCCTTGAGCACAGGCAGACAAACCCATAGGAGTGAGGACACAAGGCTGCAGAGCCTGTAGCTCACCCAGGGCCGTGACAAGCTAGATAAGAAGCTTTTCAGCTAAAGCAGTGGTTAAAGGGGCATTCATGTTAGTCTGCACTAAGGATGAAACTGCTGGGCTGAGAGGTGCATGTGAGTAAAATCAGATAAGGACTCATCTGGGAACCGATATGACAATGTTTTCATGACTTTGCATTAAAGAGAGGGGCTTTTAAATTAATTCTGTTGATAAAATAGGATTGGGGAGGACTAATGTATATTTTGTAAATGTTTTCATTTATGCATACCTATATACATTGTGAGTTTATACAATTTTTATTCTCAATGATTCAAGCATAAAAAATCAGAAGATCCTAAATGCTATAAGATCCTAGATCAATCCAATAAGGTCTATCAGTAACAGTTTCTTATGAGAATGATCAATAAAGAAAATAACCCCAAATTCCTGGGTGAAAGTCAGTGAGTCACAACACATTTGGGTCACCAGAATGATGCAGCTATGAAATAAGCAAGTAGAGCCTAGGATACATAAAGTCTAGCATCAGGGAAAATATTTCCAGTGAAGATATGAAAATTAATACTATTGCATCCCACCTAGGATATCACAGGCAATTATGATCACGCATGTTCAAGAAGAATTTTTCAGACTTAAACCGAGCAGAGGCCTCTGGGGAAGGGAAAGCTTATCTGAGACACATAGATTAGAAGGGTTTGATTTGTTTAACCTAGGAAAATAAGATGTGAGACAGTTCTAAGCGTAACAGGGATGTTAATGGGTGGAATTGTCATAAAAGGAAAAGAACATTAGCAAGATACAGATCAGTATAGGCTGGAAAATGGAAGATAGTTTCTAATCATAAGGTGTGGAAACAGCCTTCTGTTAGGAGAGAAGAGGGGAAAAATAATCGATTTAAAAGTAGACCTTGGCAAATTTATGAAAGTAATTCCATGACAAACTTGCCTGCAAAAGGCAGGAGGAATGGATTTGATAACCTGTGTGACCCTGTCCCGTGTTCTTAAGTGGACTGCAATCAAAGGATAAAGAAAATAAACATTAAAAATGAGATTTAAAGGATAAAGAGAAGATCCAGATACAGCACTTAGGAAAAGTTGAAATATGTGAACCACAAGAATCAAAGCATTAACCCATTTTAGGGGCAAGGTGAGACACGGTCTGTGATTTGGACCCAAATCAGGAGGAACCAGGATGTCCTCGTGCCAGACACCCAAAAGCAGGTGTTAGGGAAGGGGCTGGCAAAAGACAAGTTAAAAGACAGACAAGGGATAAAGAAATGAGGTATGTGACTGGGAATCAGTATCAAAGTAGAGACCAGAATTAAAGATCAAAGTAGACAAAGGACAGATGAAGAAAAGAATGAATCTAACACTGAGAGAAAACTATTCTTGTGTTGCCAGGGTCACTGAGTTTAAAAGCTGATGCAGATAGCTGCAGGTCAGAAAGCAATCCTGTAATATTAAGGGGGAAAGAAAGGAAAAATAATCAAAAGAACAGGGGGAGGATAGGATAGGCCTGGGCCTAGGGAAAAAAGAGAGGGTAACTATAATTTGGCAAGAGAGACTGAGAAGAGGACAGCAACAGCAATCACTGCTTGCTGAGGAGTCTGGAGTCAAGAGCATTTCTACAGTTTGATGAGCTACGCATGGCAGCAGGATGGAGCTCATTTCAGCATAGAGCTCATTTTGTTTCAACCTCTCCATTGTGCCTTGCTCACCACTCCTGTAATTAGTCAGATTAATTAGTACACCCAACCCACTTACTGTCATTATTTATCATTAATTCTTATAAAAGCTAAATGCTTGTCTGTTAGTACCTCTGTATTGGTACTTACGCGTAAGGAACAGAGAGGAGTCATGGTCTTGCCTGATGTTGGATTCTGTGGGCCATTTGGAAGTGCCACTTATTTCTGGTCTTGACTTCTAATAACTTCCTTAATGCCTCTGCTGCTATTTAAAGTGGCTTTTGTTTTAATTTTGATCCTGTGAAAATAGAGGAGCAATGTCAGTGGCATTATGTTAGCTTATGTTTAGCTAAGAATATGAAATAGAAAACAAATAGAATTTCTCAGCCCATAATGAATTTTTACAACCAAGGTCTTTATGTACTCTCCATGAATAATATACCTGATGCAAAGCCTTTTGTGGCTCTATTTTCAGAGAATCACATAGCTGCCATAAAAGACTTACTGATTTTAATAGCTACTCATTACAAAGAAACTAGAACTTAGTCTGAAATGACACATAATTGTTTCAGCTTTAGAATGCATTTTTAAATACTTTCTATCATTCATTTATTTAGGAAGTCTATTGTATGTGAGAAACTGTCAAAATTGTTAGATCCAATTAATAAGAAAAGTTAACATCTACTAATTTTGCCCTGAAGTATAACTTAGCCTCTCATAGAATGGAAATGAAAATTATTTGGCTGAATCATCACTGTGGGTTTTATGTTTCCCTGCCAGCCATTAACAAATTGTAAAAAATAAAAATTAAAAAATAATAATAAAACACGAGATAAAACCAATTCTGTAGAATTAGATTGACTTGCCTTCCTAAAAATGGATTACTGCAAAACATGCAGATAGGGACAGAAACAGATGGGCGATATCTGACAAATAAAATTTCCAGATACTGCCCCATCTGTTTCCTTCTACACAGTTCAGCTATAAGCTTTTTAGCATTATAGGGTTGCTTAGGTGATATTTGTCTTTGCAATGACGTCACACCTAGAGACTAGCAAAAGCAGGTTGGTACAGTAATCTGAAAACAAGGATCAGTTCACTAGATGATTACCGATTTATATCCTCAAAGATACAGGCATTAAAATTCCTTTTTTTATAATGGAAAGATTTAATCTTCAAAAACATTTTTGGGAAACTCTTTGGCTTGTTTTTGAAATTGTTTTGCTGTTCCTGTTGATCTCCTGTAGATTTGAAGACTGTATTACTTTATCTGGTAAAATCTAAATTTTTAGCTTCTCTGCTTAAGTTTTTTAGTTTTTTTTTCATTTCCTGATACTTTTCTAAACAAAGTTTATTGTTCCTCTCTGACATTTTACATTTTACAAGACCAGAAATCATCTGGGAAGTATCATAGCCCTAAGGAGATAATCATACAGGACCATTCAAAAGGCAACACAATCCCCTACGCCTCCCATACACCTCCCATAAACCTGTGTGTGCCTGGAGACATCTGAAATGATGAGTGTGAAGCGTTAGAATTAATGTAATCAGCTGCATGGTTGTAGTTGCACACGATTGCATCTTACTGAGCTGGCTGTAGTGTGGTTTGATGAGGAAAAATCTTTGTCATGTTTCTAGATCAAGGCCTTTAGAACTCTTTATCATAGTGTAATTGAAGATGATGACAGTTTTGTCTTAGAATAGAGAAGCTTGTGACTAACTAGAAAGCAAATTATCAGAAAATAAAGGAAGGAAATGGAAGGCAGGAACTCAGAAAGGAAGGAAACATTTAATCCCTTAAACGACTGTTGAGTTTTTCTCAGCTGATTTACTCCAAAACAGAAAGGGCCAAGCAAGAGATCTTCATTAAAGACTCCTTCCATGCAGCTGCTCTGCAAAGTGACAGATGGTTAGTGTATTCTTCTTTATTTTGATAAAAAGTCAATTGGTACACTTTGTTCATTAGGAAAACCTGGAGAATTTTGTAAAAGAGCAGTGAAGGTCACACTTTTGTCAAACTACATGTTTGTATACGTGATCAAAAGTGAACTTCTTAATTTAAACTGTAGCATAATTTGCCAATCTATAAAGAACCCTCCAGATCTCATCTGCATCCTTAAAATTGGGTTCTTAGACATAGTTGCAGAGTAGATTTTTATGACTCACTTGAGTTTAGGTTTTCTGAAGGAAAAAAATGTGAAAATCTAGAAACTAGAAATATATAAAAAAAAGAATTTTGAATGCATGTCGTCTTTGAGAGAACAGTATATCATGTACTATTTAACAAATGCCCTTGTGTTCATCTACAAAAACATCTATCTAAGGGTCAACTTCTGTACTACTAGAATACATTCCCTTTAGCAATCTTAAAGTATAAAATTTAATAGTATAAAATATAAAGGGATATTTCTAATGGGCATGTATATCCTCAAAGAGAAATTGTGGCGTGGTGCCATCAGGAAGTTGCTTATTCTATGAAATCATAATATTTTTGAAAAAAAAAAATAAAGTGGCCAGATTAGACAAGCATCTTTCATTTAAATAAATATCCAATTACACAATCTTTATTGAAAGACATACTGTATTACTGTTGACTGGACAATTATTTTAGTCAAATAAACTAATCTATGAAGTCTAAAAGCTTTCATTCATGGTGTACGTGCCCATCAGCTAGCCTGCAGGACTATGTACACAATACAAATACTACCTGTTCTAGGCATCCAAAAGCGTACCACTTCTGCACAGAAGCAATAAAACATAGGAAGAAAGAGGCAGAAAAAGAGAAAGAAACGTAACTCTGCTAATGAAACAGTTGATCCTATAGGCAAGTTGCGTATAGGCAAGGAACAGTATATTTTTCAGATACCTCTCATCAAGCTTTACCTTGACAGCTTGACTACAGTAAGCAAGATACATTCCAAGATTCATTGTTATGAGACTGGTGATTGGATGAAGAACAGAAGGCTGTTCTCCTTGGCCCAACTTTGTAGGCTTTTAGAACTTGCTCTGAAATCTGCTCCTTCATTATAGAAATAAGAAAACAAATGTGATTTTCACTCGACCTAGACAAGGTGTGTGTATTTTATATGAATGTATTTATATGAGTGTATTTATATGTGTGTGTATTTTATATGAGATGGTTTTTTTGGTTGTCTTTTCAGTCTCTTATCCCAAAGATGTTGAGACAGCATTACTTGATTTCTTTGCCATGTACAGTTGTTTTGTAGAGAGTTCATTTGTGCATACATTTCTTTCACTTTTAGGTACTGGCTTTGTTGTTTACAAAAAGGAAGGAATGCTTTGACACCTAAGAGAGGAACACAATAAAATATGGCTGTATGCACTGGGCAATGGAGGTACCTTTTACTATTTGCTGTTATTTATTTTTTTGGATGTAATATAGCTTCCTGCAGGGAACTCACTGGGAACCTGAAGACACACGAGCTGGATGCACCAACTGTTAGATAGGCTGAGAATTAGCTGGACTGCCAGGCTCAAAATGTGGTAATTGATGGCTTGGCAACCAGATGGTATCCAGTAGCAAAATGGACTAAAGGAATTCTGAACATCTCATCCAACCAACATTTCTGCCTGTGATTTTTGTGACATGTGTATGGCATGTTTGCTGTTGCTCGAAGAATATGATTTGCTCCTTAATAAATTGTGAATGATCATATAAGAAACTCAGTAGATTCTCATAAATTGAAAGAGGAAGAAAAAATTACTTTTCCTTGGCATATTTTAGATGATGTATTGCAAACCATTCCCTTTATAGCTAGTTTTCAAACTTGTGTTTTACATCTTCTTATCCAGTTACTGCAGTTATAAGATACTTGTTTTTACAAATGGATAATGAGATATTTGACATAAACTGTTTGCTGTGTTTGGAATATTAAACTCAATAAAGTCTTAAAATACATATGAAAGGAATATTAAAACCATGCATTATGCTTTAATAACATTAAATAAAACATTAAAATAACAATATTGAATGTGTACATATAAATATGCTTCTAAAAGTTTGTATAGATGGTTTTAATTTTCTGCTGGTATACATATATATACACATACTTGCTGGATATTAAATACTACTTTTTAATGAAAGACATCCATTAATCTATGTAAATTAATTATATATATCTCTCATAAACAATCTCCATACTATCAAATTTTTAGTAATACCATTGTTTTAAATCTACCTAAGTGAAATTTGAAAAAAACCTTGAAGTTGTTTGGAAATTACTTGTAATTTCAGACTTTAGGAAGCTGATAAATTGGTACAGGCATCAGTCTCCTAGCTCCATATTTTGATTTTATTCTACTATAAATTTAAGGAAGTCTCACTGAGGACTTGTCAAGATTAATCTGTTGTTTATGAAAAATACTTAAAGAGTCTCCCAGTTCAGATTATTAAAGATATATAAACAAAGAACAGTTGAATACATTAAAACATAAATTAAATTCTACCTCAAATGTACAAGAAGAGATTATTTATCCCTTACTGCTATGGCAGAGGATACTGAAGTAATGTTTAGGTTATGCATATATACAGAATGGAATTCTGCCAAGTCAGTTCAGTTTCCTAATCTTCAGGTTAACATAAAATGGGTTCATACTCCAAAATGGACTAGATCTGTTAATTTTCAAGACAGCTGGGAATTACCAGCATGAACCCTCCCCCATCCCAAGAATCTGGCTGCCTGGACTCAGGAGCAACTGTGATACATTAAAGGCTTTGAGGAGATGTATGGGAGGCTGCTTTGGGGAGCCTTCCCCTTTTTCTCCGGGCCAGGGCATAAGCTCAGGCTGGCACTCTGGTCCTGTGCCTGAGTCGTGCTGCAAGTACGGTTGTTCATACCTCCCTGATTCTGCCTCCAATCAACGCACTTGGCTTTCTGACCTGGTCCCTGACCTATCTGGGCACTACAGACTAGACTGTAGACCTTATAAACAAAGAATATAAGATCAGCAGGGTTAAGATAAGCAAGGGGTATGAAAAAATGAAGGAAATAAAAAACTTGAATTTTGGCAAATCAGATTAACAGCTGTGATTTTCGAAGAATTTTTAAATATATGTGTTTGCTACTATAGTAGTTTATTCCAAAATATATTGAACGTGTTTGCCAAATTCTATCAATATCCAATGCTGCACTTATCTAGTGCAGTCTATGCTAGCTTTAATTCTCAGTAAGAGCTCTTCAGGCAGCCTAAACATTACTCAAAGTATCAATTTTTTCTTTTTCTTTGAAGGTCCTTTTCCTGGAGGCAACTGATTTCCTGTGAATATTAACTTCATTTTAAAACGAAATGACAATATACAGGCATATTGATTGGAGAGGGAAACTTGATCCAAGTGCTTGATTTGAAAGAATAAAGAATAAGTAAATAAAATAACATGTTAAAAACATATTGGATTCTCATAAATCTGAAATTTTTTGGTGAATGCTGGGTATTTCTAATTTTCAGTACCAAGTTGAGCCTTTTTTTTAATCAAAATATATTTGGTTTAGTAGTCTGAATTGTTGCTAAAACAGATGAAAGCAAATTAGAATGAAATTAGCACTGTCAACAATTGAGGAAATGAGTCTTTTTAATCCCTGTGCTAGATGTGAACCTGATTCTGGAAAACTAATTCTTTTAGCAGGATTAGCATGAACAACATTGAAGATTATAATCAGAATTAATAAAACAATGATTTTTTTTTTCTTACCTCATAAATGAAAAAGAAAAATGTGGTTTAGAAAGTACATTTATGAAAGTTTAGTCTTCTGAGTAGCAAGCAAGGATTACTTTGGCAAGTTGTATAGGCATTTATATCTGAAAAGCAAATGGAATTTAATTATTTTGACAAATCACTGTGGTTTTCAAGATTCATCACTCATGAAGAGAAATTAATATGCTTAATAAGTGATCATTCTTGTTCCAGCCTAGCAATTCCAAACTTTTAAATGCTCTTTCCTTAATTCTAGTTAACATATTAAGCATGGAATTATAACATTTTAAATATATCATTTGAACTATAGTGGTTTATGTAGGAAATGTGTTGCAGCCCTGGTCCAAGCAAAAACTGCCTTATCTCTACTACCACATATTAGTCTGCACAGTCTCAGCTGTGTTTCCAAGCAACATGAATTCTCTCATCTTTTTGATGCATTTCACCTCAGTTTCTGTCACACTGAGCTCCTACCTTAGCTTCCACTGTGACACAGTCTGCTGTTGGTACTTCCCAAAAATTCTTGTCTTAGTGCTGATGTACTTTATAACTAGACTGTGGCATTTGAACAACCATAACACACAGATCCATACCTACATTCACAGTGTTCTCCTGGATCTGTTCCAATGGCTGCCCTAACAAGAATATTTTTGGGACATCACAGCTTCAATCATATCCATACTTTGAATTTCTGGGGCATCTCTGAATATCATATCTCATGTGACTTCACAGTTCTGGTTGAGAGGAACTCAAGCATTAATGTTTACTGATAGTACAATTTCATCTTCCAGATTCTGGGATGATCCACAGTAAGCTATCAATTTCAATATATCGAAGTCCCCCTTCCAGGACTTAACACTAGGTGTGGATATTTCTGGTCCATTTGAAACCTAAGACAACATTATCAGGTTCCAGTGGGGAAACATGCCCAGCTGTTCTCAGCTTTAAGCAGATACACATTCCTTCCAACATCCGTGGAAAAAAATCACTGATTTATATAAGGAACCAAAAGAAGAGACAGCTGCTCAAAATACTTTAGTGTCTCTCAGTCACATCTTACCAGCATTAGACACATCAACCATGTTTATGATGGCCAGTATTTTTGAAATGCCAAACCAACTACCTTACTGTATTGATACTCGTTGCATGACACTTCTTACCTCCACTGCCAGCATTTATACATATTTGCCATTGCTGAACGTTTACAGTGTTAAGGTCCACCAGGGCTGCATGTGATACTGGTTTGATGATGTGCCCTTTGCAACCTAGAGAAAGCGAATGAGGAATCTCACTCACATAGTTGCAGTAAAAAATAACATTTCCTAGACGTTTGCCCATGCTGTGTTAATACCCTTGCAGGTCTGGTTCCATGAGAAAAATATTATCTATTCTATCATATGCAGCTACACTGATTCTACTTGTCCTGATTTATTCTGATTTGCCCTGATGTAAGGAGTACTCCTCTTTACATTTTTCCTTGGTCTGTTTAGCCTAGAGAAGAGGAGACAGAGAGGAGACCTCATTGCAGTTACAACTTCCTTGTGTGGGGAAGAGGAAGAACAGACACTGATCTCTCCTCTCTGGTGCCCAGTGACAGGACCCGAGGGAATGGCCTGGAGTTGTGTCAGGGGAGGTTTAGGATGGATATTAGAAAAAGATTCTTCACTCAGAGGATGGCTGGGCACTGGCACAGGCTCCCCAGGGAAGAGGTCACAGCACCAGCCTGACAGAGTTCAAGAGGTGTTTGGACAATGCTCTCAGGAACAGCATGTGACTCTTGGGGTGTCCTGTGTGAGACCAGGAGTTGAGCTGGATGATCCTGATGGGTCCAGTCTAACTTGGTGTATTTTATGATTTAGTGATTCAGTGATTTGGTGATTCAGTGATTCCTATCCTTCCTCCTGTCCTTTATCACTCGTTTCCTGAAGGCACTAGATTTCTTTATTTCTTCACCTTATTACAGACAGCAAATTGACTTGGCTGGCTAGAGTAGGGAAAGAACATTTCTTGTATCCCAAATGGTAACTTTCTACTTTACTCTCACTTGTAAAATAAGTTTCACAGCACCAAACCCAACGCCCCTCTCACATCCGTATGTAGCATCCTGCTGTTGTGCATGCCCAGTCCTTTTAGAGAAGCCCAGGTCCTGTGAGAGCTGAATGAAAAACGCCATTTTATTCAGTGCCTAACATAAGGCATGGTGGGTGGCTGCCCACACACGCAACAAGTACAAAAATCTGTCTGCAGGCTGCTTCCCACACATTTCCCAATCTTCCCTTGCTCCCCTGATACCTGGAGCCTAGCGTCAGGACATATTACCCCACCTTTTATTCTTTTATCATCTTCTCTGAGGTCTCTACTTCTACACTAAAACCCACTAGAATGTGCAGAAAGCTGTGGAAGACCTCTCTTGTTGCAGGGACTACAAGGAGAAGGGACAGACAGAGAGATGGGCTTTGAGGCATCAGTGCATGAAGGACAGGTTTATATTCTCTTTCCCCCTTCAAATGTTTTGCTTTATGGTACCTCTCTATATAAGCACAGAACAGAATGTCTTTACTAAACTTGTCTCCTGAGAAGAGCTAGTCACTTCCTATACCAGTCTAGTCATGTGATTTGGAAAAAGAGACAGCAACTCAAGATGCAGCAGTGGTGCCTCACTGTCTCTCAGGGGCCCATTGATGGACTGGGAATATTTACCTGCCTGAACGCTCCATTTCAGGCTGGTGGCACTTGTCCTTTATGAGTATTAGGAGAGCAACAATGCTAGAAAGAAGATTTCTGGCCGTCACTTTGACAGTGAATTGCTTCTGGTGGCTGAAGACCTGAGGAATTCAGTTCCTTTCTCCTCTACACTTTCTTTTGGCTGCTTTCTGGTCTGGCACTCTTATACAGCATGCCGAGGAAGTCTCCTATGTGACAAAGAAAGGAATGGGTTGAAGAAATACAGTTTTCTGAGACAGAAGACAGCTCCACTGAGGACTGTGAAAAAAGGTCAGAAACACACCTTTTTTCTAAACAAGGGGTTCAGCTTTCTGTCCAGGTCCATGATAGGTGTCTACTAGCCCAGACCATGTTTGTGGGCTGGTATTTTAAGAAAAAATCATTAGTGAGTTTTTTCTACTCTGGAATAGAAATACAGCTCTACATTAGCCTGTGTAGAGTCAGCTCATATCATTTCTTCAGGAAAAAGAAAATCAACTCATTTTGTGAAATAAGAAAATCTCAGTGGGAGAAGAATGAACAATCACAAACCAGTTATATATAAGAATATTACTTTTTAACTAACTTTCATATTTTTTCTGTGTGTTGAATGAACTAAGTCAGTCTAGGATTTGTTTACCATGATCCAGTTTTTTTTAGATATAGTACTGTAAATGGAATATTGATCCTTCTTTTAAAAGAGAAGTTCCTAGCCCTTTTACTTGTAAGGATAGAATTTTTAAAATGTGTAAGTGTACTATTGAAATACTAGATTTAAGGAAATGAGCAACTGAACTTTCCTTCTGTGTCAAGATACAATGAACTTTACCTTTGTGTCAAGATGTGGTACACACAACATTGTGTGAAGTTAGAAATGTCTCTGGACACATCTTATTGCTAACCCCTAGCTCTCTTCAGAAAAAGACCTTTAGCCAGATCTGTTCATAATGAGTGCTATAGGTGCACAGGACTTGCAAAGAGGTGAATAGTGAGAGCAGAACACACAGAGTTCATAGAGAGGGAAAGAGATTTTGCTTTACAGTCCATCTCAGAAGGCCAAATTGACTCTAAAGCAAACAGACATTGTATAAGCTATACCAACACAACTGTTTTTAGTAAAAGTAAATATTTTCCTTGTCTCTGCCTAGGAAATGAAAGTTGGGTTGTATTTTCAGCATTCAGGACTCAGTCCTTCGATAGTTTATTGTGAAAAAACATGATAGAGATAATAATGATAATTACACTCTGCTGTGGATGTATTACCTTAAATCAACAGCAATTTAACAACTTTTTATTACAGATTTTCTGCGTATGCCAAGAATTATTACAAACCTGAGAAATTGAGAGTATCTGCCAGACAAAACAGCTATATCAATAGGTGATTTTTTTTCCCGTTCCTCTGGTTTACATGGAACATTGTGTGAAACGCATTATTGTTTTTCAACCCGTCTTCTCTCAGTTGTAGCTAACAATCTCTGATTGGGAAAAGTGATGATGATAATTTTTAAGGGTATCACAAAGTGGCAGGTTCTCATTGGTCCTTAATTTTCTTTAACCTAGAGAAGGATGAGATGGGATCGTAATACTGTATGTAAGTACCTGAAGGGAGAGTGCAAAATCAATGGATCCTGGCCCTTTCAGTGGTGCCCAATGGCAGGACTGGAAGCAATGGGCACAAACTGAAACACAAAAGGTTCTGTGAATACATCAGGAAACACTTCTTTACTTTGTGAATGACCAAGCACTGGCACAGGTTGCCCAGGCAGATATGGAGTCTCCATCCTTATATTCAGAAGCCATCTGGACATGATCCTGGCCAAGCAGCCCTAAGTGATTCCACCTGAGCAGAAGGGTTGGACCAGATGAATTCCACAGGTCCATTCCAACCTCAACCATTCTATAATTCTGTGGTTCTTCACATGAGAATAATTTAGACAAGAAATCTTAGAAGCTTGGGTAAGAAACAAATTACGTGAGAAATTTGTCCACAATAGGACAATACTAGAACTGGTGATAGTGGAAGTACCTCATTCATATGTGTCCTACTTTAAAGTTACTCTTAAAAAATTCAGTAATACTTTTCACTAAAAATATGTACTGATAGAGGTAAAAATGAGATATTTTAAATATTATAAAATTATTTATGTTGTTTAATCATGCAATGATATGTGTGTTATGCATAATTTAGGTTGCTTTTTTTACTTAAAAAATAATGAGCTAGGTATTTTACACACACAGCCACAAGAAATCTTCCCCATAATCAAACCACTATGTCAACTCTCTTTATGTTTAATGAGCTGCTTCACTTAGAATATACAACAATATCCCCCTTTTTATGGCTAGGTGTATAATACAAGGGATCTCAATAACAAAGAAAGAGCTGCAGGTGTTGGCCAAATGTGAGCTTCAGCAGAGACTCACAGACACACTGTCTTTTTGCATTCTCATTTCTAACTTCTACTGCTATCCTCTCTCTACCCTGCTCAGATTCATGGTTTATTCAGCTCCCTGCTATGAATTTGGAGCCAGCAGCTGGATTTTGTACATACCCAATCCCTTCATGAGTCTTAATTATTTTATCATCTAATGGACTGACCCTCAGAAGTAAAAAGTCATGTGCTTGTGACTCAAAGGGAATTGTTCATGAGGGTCTGCAATTTGGCAAGAAGTGCTCAGTAATTCTGTTTAAAATATGAATGACTTCTTTATACACAATCTCAGAAGTAACAATAAATCTATTGTATTGCTATTCCAGTGTGTTGTAACACAGCCTGTGCACCAGCTGTTCTTGTTTACAGCGTGAGAAAACCCTTCATCATAAAGGCTCTTGTTTAAACAGAAAGCATGCCATATATTCTGATCATGCTATGAGCATGTACTTCTTATGAACAATTATATGATCTAATCCTATTATTTGATGATTATTTAGATCTAATTCGGTTGGGTTTGAATCAGTCTTGATCTTTCATCTTATATTTTTTTCATATATGACTGTGCATGGAGATATATATACAGATTTAAGTTAGAAATAACATGTTTATTATTTTGCTTGCTCTACTAAACAGGTAGTGAGGTGCTAATGTAGAATAAAGTGGTTTGGTTTAATTAACTGAGTTAATTTGCATCTTCTTTTGTTTTCTCAAAATCGGCCTATTTTTTAATCTAAAAGTTTGTGTTGACATATGCAATATGTAGAGTGCCCTTCTATTTATGTAATACTGATAATCAGCCACCATACAATTCCTCTTAAATTCTCAGTAATGAAGTGCTGGCATGTGTCTGATTTTTCTCCACATGGTTTTAACGAAGAGCTTTTCAGTTTTGCTAGTACATAATTAGAATATATGCTTAAATCCCACTCTATTGCTCCAATGTAATTAAAGATCTTTCTTTAAGAAGAAAATTATAAAGCTTTTCTAAGCAGAGTTGCTGAAACCTGAAATCCTTGACTAAATGCATTTTTATGCATGAATCAATCTTCTGAAATAGTTCTGAAAACAATTAATAATGGTCTGCTTAAGAGAAAGCATCTTAGTTGTTTAATGTGGGAGAGAAGTTTCTCAACATCTCCTTCTGCACAACTTTCATAATAGTGTTAAGAAAAGCAGAATGTTCAGGCATTCTGCTCATGCAGAAGATACAAAACGCCGTTGTGCTAATTAACTTTAAATAAAACTCCTTTCATGTAAAGTTATTTGTATAGATGGATGTCTTATAGTATATACACTAGTAAAGTATAAAGCACAAGACTCACTCTTACTTGAAAAATAGACATCATAGAGCTATATAAGCAATATTAATTTATTTAAATTTTACCTCCTTTTGCCCCGGGTGCAGCAGAGGCAGCTAACAGCCATAACACTTTGCACATCTATTTCTGGGCTTCCTTTCTTCCCTGGGTTGGTTGGAGGACTTCCAGGAATTTGTCTAAGAATTTTGAGGTGCCTCCTGCTGCTGGAAAAGTGTGAGTACTAGAGGCTTTTTCATCTAGCAATCTCAGTTTGTAAAAGTATCTGCTAGTCTTTCCTGCTCAAAAGATGCTTTTGTCTGCAACTGACTCCTGGTTATGGAGTGTCAAACACCCACAGGGCTAGAGCTATCAAATGACCTACCTATCACACGTACAGTACATCAAATGATAACTAATGGGCACATTGTTTGGTGCAGAAGACTTACAGAAGGGTGCTGGAAAGCTGCTTAAAACAGCATCTATCTGGTAGACAAACCTGGGCAGGTGCCGCAAGACACAGACCCTGTCATCAGCTCAAGCAACTAGTGGTACAGCAGAGGCATTGGCTCAGAGCTCTGAAGGGCAGAGGTGCCCATCCAGGTCTGGGGCTTCAGGCAGCACGTGGTGCCTCTCCCTGAGCCTGAGCCAGAGCAGGAGAAGATGGTGTCCCTGCCTGCAGGGGATGTGCTGTGGCTCAGAACCTGCCTTGCCAACAGGAGAAGACAAGCAGACTTCCTGGGGTCAGAGAACGTGAAAAAGTTTGACAGGATCTTCACAGTGATCCTGCAGAGACAAAGGCTCAAATCATCCACTGCACAAAAGAAGCAGAAGCCCGCATTTCTCTAGTCTTCCTTGTATCACCAACATTACAGAAGCTTTTCTTGCTGCCCTGAATGTCCCCTGACTGGATTTATTTCTATCACAGCTTTAACTTTCCTAACCAGATCCCTGGCCATTTGGAAAATCTCTCTGTCCAGGTCACCTGTCCTTGCTTACACCTTCTGTAGGTTTCCTTTTTGTGTTTGTTTTTTTCCAGGAGCTTCTTGTTCATCCACTCAGGCCGCCTGGTGTTTTTTCCTGGCTTTCTCTTTCTTGGGATGAATTGATTCCAAGCTTGGAGAATGTGATCCTCAAAGATTAACCGGCTTTATTGGGCCCCTCCTCCCTCTAGGGTTTTGTCCCATGATACTCTACCAAGCAGACCCCTGAAGAGGCCAAAGTCTGCTTTCCTGAAGTCTGAGGTAGTGAGCTTGCTGTGCGCTGCCCTTGCTGCTCAAGGATACCTTGAATTCCTCCATTTCATGGTCAAGGTTTCACATTTCCCACCAGTCCCTCCTTTTTGGTGTCTCTACAATGTCCCCACAGTGCCAGTGAGATCACTGCCCTGCAGATGTGTGCACATCTCTAACTCCTCCTGTTTATGCCCCATATTACGTGCCTTTGCATAGAGGCATTTGAGTCCCTCATGAAGCTCACTTACCAGCTGGAGTAGTTGAAATTCCTTTGTGATGCTTTTCAGGTGCTCTCATGCTGACCGGATCCTTCTCGAGGTGCTGGGTATCTCTTACTGGTACTGGCATCAAACTGGTAGAAATGGAATGGGTTGACATTCCTCTTGCTTGTCAGTTGACATTCCTCTTGCTTGTCAACTTTAAAGTTGTTCTAAAATTTAGGTCTGTATTGTTCATTTTAGTTTTAATTATTATATGAGCCTATCATAGATAAAATATTTCCTCTCTCATGTTCCCTTACCAGTAGCTGCACAAAATCTGAAAATATCATGAAGATTTCATGTGGTTACTCTTCAAGCACAAAGACTTGAATGATCCCACATTTGATATTTATTTTTAATCTAAAATGCTTCTTGGAATTGGACACTGTCTCTTCCCAAAGAAACAGTGGTTAAAAAAAAAAAAGATAAAAAAGATGAGATAAAAAGAAATAAAATGCCTTGTTTTCTGATTGAGTTTTTGAAGAAAGATCATTGCTAAAGGGGAAAAACAGTAGAGATAAACCACCTATGAAGCTCAATGCACTTCTTACCTATGGAGTAGGGCACAGCAGTTTTATGGTCAGGAACAACAGAGGTTCTAGTCAGCTGTTTTCCACTTCTTTTGTTTTCTCTGCTTATTCTGATTTAACCACCTGTAAAGTTTCTATCATAGTACTTATTCTGATCTGGGTAAGTGCTGGTATTTATTCTCCGTTGCATAATACAAGCAAGTTTAGCACCTCAGAGCGTCTCTTTACCTGTCACAGCAAAAGACAACAATATGTTTTGCAGTTCTTTCTTTATTTTTCATTGATGGATGTCTGTGTTGTGAGCCTATGCTATTTCACTATTTATCCACACATTTATCCACTGTGAGGAAAGTCCTAAACCATCCTTCAAAGTCTAAAATATGTCTCATCAAGAATGAGAGTAAAATATTTCATTTCAAAATGACTGTAAACATCACAACACTAAGTAATCATCTCTGTAATTTCAACTGCTCCTAAAAGTAATGGTTTCTATGGATAACACTAAATAAAATACACAGACAGATGACAATAATGCCATGCATATAAGTTACACTTCTATCTACCCCTATAGGGTTCCTTGAAGACAATACCTATAATGAAGACATAAAATAAGTGAAGAAACTCTTCTTGTAAAGGATGAATACTTGAATGCAGAGGCTATAGATGAGCACTGAGGGAGCAGAACTTGCTGATGAAGCAATACAGTTGGACCTGGGAGACTACAAATAGACACAAAAAAATTGCAGCTCTGATGGAAACACATTTGCTTTCCTGAAAGCAAAGTAAAAATATCCATTATGCTGTGGAAAATATGTGCAAAAATTTCTAGCATGATTTTCATGTTGTATATCTCAGTTCTGTCTGAAGAAGTGGAAATAATAATTTTATGTGCTATGTAAAGTATTCCTTATGTCTGCTGCTCGTTATTGTCATGGCAATTTTATTTCTCAACAACTTTCTCAACTTGAATCATAGCCATCAACTTCACCTATTACTTGTAAATGTGCTTTATTCTTCTTCTCACTTAAGTGGCAGATTGTTTCATCTGGATGTTAAATTTCCAGTTAGTAAACTCTTGATCTTCACATCTTCACAGTTTATTTCACAGGGAAGTAGAGGAGGGTGTTAGTATCTATCCACTGTCCACTTACCTACATCATGAAATTTTTTCAGACAAGCTATTTATTAGTTGTAGTGTGTGCTATTAATATATGTCTTGCTGGCTTAAAGGGCAATATGTTGTGACTGATAGTTCTTTTATCATACCATCTAAAATTAGACTATAAATACGTATTTATTTTTGCAAAACTATCATTTAAATTCAGAAGAACAAGAACAAAACTGAATTAACATACCTTCCACTATTGTCACTGAAGTTTAAGATTAAATTCATATTATTTCATCAGCCCAATAAAAGAATTATGCCCTTGAATTGCTGTGTAGGTAGTTTCTACCAGTGCTGTGTGACACTTAGATATTTCCCACAACCTGAGATCCTTTCCCAGTTCTATGAAACAGGTGCACCTATACAGAAGGGTGTATCTGTTTTAAAAGTGAACCTGAAAAGGAAATTCTGAAGAGCTGTAAATGATATTTATGATTTGCTATCGTAATTTTAATTTAGCTCCTTTATGCACCATTACAATAGTAATTTACCACATAATAACATTTTTTCACCCCATCTTATCCTGTGCTCGAGGGATAGTCTCCACATAGCAGGCAGTTATTCAGAATCACTTTTTAGTCCACATCCTTGCACTCAAGAACCATGAAATTCCTGCTCTCCATAAAGTGACATTTTAAGAAACGCAAGCATCCAACTTCCTAAGTCAATGAGAGAAAATTACTTCCAAATAAATTAGGTTTAAAGTATTGTGCTTATTGCTTTAGAAAATGAGTGCATATTTTTCTACTGTAACATTTAGCAATAAGGTTAATTGTTTTAATTTACATTTATTTACATGTCTGAACAAAAGCACAGATTATTGGCAAAACATGCCAAAATTATTGATAAATTCTAATGCCAAATTTAATCAGTATCTGATGAGAGCAGTAAGATGGGCTACATTGCAGCAGCAGTTACGAATTAAAATAATCATTCAGGAAATGCACATTATGGGATTCAGTTAATCTGCCTTCACATGACTACAGTATAGGCAGGTATAGAACTCTAAGATAGTAATTGAGGATTTTCCTTATATACAGAGGGAGAAAATGGCCAATTTCATGCCACTGTCCTGTGGCATCCAATCTTCTTCAGGTGCCAACTTTAAGCTGAGACAAAAAAAATTATTTAGAAGCATCTGTTTTATTCTACTGATTATATGAAAGGGGTGTAAATGGGTAGCTCGAAAAATTTCTCTGCTCCCATCCATATTAATTTATGTAAAAACCATGGTGCAACTCACCAAACTGTAACTTAAGTGTTGCAGACGGAGAGAAAATACATTTCTCCATGAGCTGTAAGACTGCTTTGTCTCTTCTGGAGATCATCAGCCCCATAATGCTAATCCTTTCCTAGATAATGGTAATTTCTCTTCAGTGAACTAGCCAATGGGAAGATATAAACCTCTAGATGTTTAATGACTATATCATGATACATATATATACAAATTTTCTGAATAAAGGTCAGTGCCTACTTCTAGCATGTGCATCTCTTGAGAGCTTGATTTGTAGCACAAATATTACTTGAGGGGCATCCCTGGGATATGTTTAAATAACCACTCATGATGAAGTATCTCTCTGTCTTTTTCCTTGGCATTTTCTCTGACCCTCACAAATTGCATTTCTTTTTCCAGCAGGATATCCTTAACTGTGAAAATTGCCAGAACTGATTCTCTTTCCCTCTAATACAAGAAACAGAAAGAATATTAGCATGTAGGAACTTTGAGAAACTCAGAAAGGTATCCACAATTCTGGTTACTTATGAAGATTTTGTGGCATGTCTTAGGAAATATTCTTCATAAGGTAACAAAAATCTTTGTACTATGGCATCCTGTCCTTGAACACTTGATCTTTCCAGTTTCCTTTCTGTCTCTATGCATGTTCTTATCTTCTCTTACACCATGCAGACCTGTGTTTCTTGCAATCTTCATTCCTACTGTTTTCTTTCTTTCTACTCTATGGGCTTAATACCTTCCACGTTCCTCAGGCTTTGAATAGTGCCTTCTCTTTCTCTAAGAAGAGACAAATTCTACAAGAAGAGACAAGTCTACAAATTCTGGCTCGTGATCGAATTCTTTCAAGAAACTTTCAAGTACTCATCTGTTCAGTGTTAACTACTCTATTCTTTCCCTTTTGTTTTAAATTGGCATCACAAAAGTTCTTTTCTCTCTGGATTACAGTTTATCTTCATTGGGCAGGGACGTTATGTTTCATATTCCTCTAAAGTGCCACATGCATTTACTCTCATTACTTATATATATTTGCATGCTTGAACATAATTTTGAACAACTATTTAAAGAGTTGCCAGAGTCATATGCATAGAGCACTCCACAATACAAAAAAATCCTTACAAAAGCGTACAAATAAACATAAGTGAATGCGAAGAAACCTTTTCAAACACATGCAATCAATTAGTAATGTTATCTTTGACCATGTCTTGTGCCTTTTCTGTGTCTGCTTTCCAAATTTGTATAGTTGGCAGAAACACCTGGAGATGAATTTTGCTAAGAAACCTGAGCATCCAAAGAAGCATCAGTTAAAAGCGTGAAAAATATTGTTGCGAATATTTATGTTAGGAATCCATAGGACCAAAAAGTAAATCCTTATTTCACTACCAAAAAAATTCCTCATCTCAGAAATCATTAACTTTCACCACTCAAAGTGTGGATGGATAGTCTGTGATTTTTTTTCTGGATATGTTTGAACAATGTTTTGTGTTAGATATTTTTTTCATTTTACACTGTCATCTCTGTTTTAGTTTAAAGTCATTCAGGCATCACCAAAAGCTGGACTAATACATCTAAAGAGTTTCTTTACCAAAAGGAGCTCTATTGAGCTTCTGGGATAGTCAGGATGTACCTAAACTGTGTAACACAGGCACTCAGCAGTGCACCTGCATTCCTGGTTGCTCCATCATACAGCTTCAGAGTTCTGTGGGAATACGCCAGAGGCCTGGCTTTGGCTAAGATTTTCATGCTCTCAGACCCAAGTTTATACATAGGCCTAGTGCACATTGACGTGGAAAGACTGAAAAAGCCCTTTAGTTGCAAACTGATTCCATGACTGGAAGTAATAGCAGTGTATAACCTCTGAGCATTTATTTATTGCTCTAGAAAAAAACATCCCACATACCTGGAAGTGCTGTGTTTCCCCAGCTACCCTTGGGACTAATAGTTGTAACTATTTAAGATACCATTTTTTGTGGAGAGAACTCTTCTCCCTTGTGAAAAGGTATGCTAAGCAGCAACAACATTCTCACTACCCCGATACTTCAACCAAACCCATGTCACAACAGACAAAGTGAGATTACAAAGATTCAGCATTAAATAAATGCACTGCTATGTAGGATAAAAGCATACGGGGCTGATAAACTGTTTTGTTGGCCTACTTTTTATTACATAACTGAGAGTATAACTAAGGGTTCTACGTTCAAAAAAATTTTGATAAAACTATGGCCAGCACAAGTGGCAACTCTGAAGACCTTATTTCTTTGGGCATAAGCAAGTGCACTACAAAATTCTACTGACCAAGAAAGATGACTTTTCCAAGACTATCCATGTCCTCCTCCTGCTCCTGAAATGCAGCACTGTCAAGCTTATGATTCACAGTGACAGTCTGCTGCTTTCCAAGAAAATTTGAATCTCAGTTTAGGTACTGAAATAGAAATAGGTGAATAGGTGCCAAGGACAATGATAACCACGCTTACGGGCCTACCATAAATCAGGAAGTTTTTCCTAAGATGAGACATAACATTTAATTAAACTTAAAATATTGACTCGTGTGGATAAAGAACATCTGTAGAAAGACTGTCTAGCAGAATTACTGCATAGGAAAAGTAAAGAACCCTTCAGTTGAGTCCAGTTCTCATTTGCTGCCTTTACTGCTTATTTCTGATGACTTGGAAGTAGCACAATAAATATGAAATTTACTGCAGTCGTCCAGACAGCAGCTTTAACGCAATAATAAAACCGGTTTTGATATATCTTCCTTTGGTCATTATTTATGTCAGTGAAAGAACCAGTAAATGTACAGTGATGTAACTAAGAGCATAATTTGCCCTACTAGCTGGAAAAATCAAAGCTGCAGGGAATATATAGAATGAAAAACCCATACCCAGTGGACAAAGAAGGATGGACTCCCAGATTGCCTTGTCTCTGTCTGTCTTCACTTGTTAAACTGTATACCTTTTATAAAAAGCTGTCTCCTACTAGTTGATTTTAAGACACTTAAACCAAAGGTGGCTCCTTGGATCTCTAAGCAGCATAAAACATAGATAATAATAAATATTGTACAATGATGACTGGTGTTTTCCTGTGCTAAGCTGTATGTCAGAAATTAATAATGATATTTCATTGAAACAAGTAATCCAAACAGTATACCAAGTTTGGGATAGCTAATGTAAATATTTTATTAAAATTCAGAGAGTTCTGGAAACTTATAGACTTACCTGCCTTTGTTTTGGTGTCAGTAGGGAAGCTGTGAATTTAAAATAAAGGCTAATTTTTTAAAAGAAATTTTACATTACTTTTGAAGTTCTGTGTAACCATGAAAAAACAATTTTCGCTATTATTTAATTTATCTGACTTCTGGATGTGATGCATCTGGCAGATAAGAGATCTGAAAATGGGATTCCTTCCAGTGCTGTAAGAGGGCCTTGGATAAAACTGGATAATTTCTCTGGAACCCTGTGCAGTCAAAAGAAATAGTTCTATACCCAGAGATATATCTCTGTTTCTAAACTTGGTTATACTTCCCTTGATTTAGATAGCTCCATGAAATCCTAACTAATCTACAAAGAATAACAAACAAACCAAAAAAACCCCCTTAAATAAAATAAAGAATAAAAATAAAATTAAAAAAAACAAATCCCGCCCCCCCACCACCAAACAGCTCTCATAGCTGTCTCAATAAATTCTTTTGAATAGAAAAGAAAGGGTCTACAAACATCAGATAAACAATGCAATTTATTATCTAATACTTCATTTGTAGCAATCAATATTTACATTTGATGGAATTCAATTCCTCAGGATGTTAAAATGGTTCTTATCTGGATTTAATTGATAAAAATACCTTTTAAAATGCTAGTTATTTGTTCCATGGCATTATGCCTTTCACATTAGATATAGCCAATGACAACAAAATTATTCTGTCCAGAAATGTAAACATCTACAGAAGTAATGCTTCAGAACAGATTGAAAATACGTAATAATGTTTACCACTTCCCAGAATTCTATCTCAGACCATTCTCTATATATTAGGAAAATTAACCATGTGATTTCTAACATTTTTTTTTTCACTTTATAAATACTGTTGCCAGGTTTACTTTATTTGAGCAGTAACTACACCTATCACAGAACATTTCTCTCAGAAGTCTTCCTGAAGCTTCCTAGTGGAATGGCTTCCATTAAAGGAGAACTGAACTAAGGTCAAAATTTGCTGTAAAAACCACTTTTGTATTTTCAAGCTCCTTCCAGGTCACTCCAGAAGACCATGATATGTTTGTGAGATGGCTAGCAGCATTCACTTCGGTCTTCAGAATTACCAGTAAATGGATATCTTAACAAGCAAGAGACACTTTTTGTCCAGTTCAGGTCAGAAATCAGCAGATTTCACAATGTGTAAAAGAATACTCTAGAGCACTGAGCAATAAACCCATGGACATGGCACATAAAAATGTCGGTGATGAGGCTTGAACAAGGTAGGTACAAGAACATAATTCCATACTAATAGTGTCTCTGAAATATTTTTATTTTTTAGGACAGGTGGTTAAACTGTGAAGAGCCACAGAATATTAATTTTCTGATGAGAACAATACAATATGGCAGAAAAGTCATTGGTTCAGAATTCTTGTTCAGAAAGATAAACTTCTAAAATTGTTTTCGGGATTCCTGAAATTTCTTCTAATGGGAAGGACATGCTAGGGCAAGCAAGGACTGTCATGGCCCTCACATGCTCCAAGGTCCCCATGCCGACCTTTTATGAATGAACACTTCTTTCAGCGTGATCTGCAGTGTTGCATCAGTTATTCAGTTGTTAATGTAGAAAAGTTCAGCTGCTAACATCCAGTAGTCTTTAGAAAGAAGGAGAGAAGAGGAATGTAGGGCAGATATAGTAAATAACTAAAGAAAATGGGCATAGATAAACCTACAATAGTGTAATCCTATTCTCTCTCTCTTCACCTATCTTCAAAAATTCCATGGGCCATGCCAAGAAGGAAGAGGGTACTTTTGTAAATATTATTTTTAGGATTTTGCAGTGTGAATAATCATAATATATCATTCCCATCCATAAAGTAAATGTATCATCATACCTCTAGGTGTTTCCCCTAAATGTTACTGGTAAAAATTAAATATAGTTACAAACAAGCTACTTTTCTTTTTCAAGCTACTTTAAGCTCTATTAACAACATTTTTAAAGTTCTACTGACCTCTGTAGACACTAAAACACAGCAGAAAATTCTCACATCTGGAAAAACAAACTTGTTTACATGCATTTTCTTAGCAGTCAGTCCATCAGCTCTAGTTTTTAATGAAGCATTTTTTTCCTTTTGGCAGAACTATTTATTTGTATTAGAAACATGCATAATTTCTGGGAAAAGATTCTTGCAGCCACCTGTAGATGCTTCATGAGTGACTGATCTACATAGATGCCATAGGTAAAAGGAAAACAATTTGAATTGTAAATCGAAGCTTGCAGACTACTAAATCTTGCTGCATGCTGCTCCGGGCAGTATGTTGAAGACCCTGGAGATATTTCTTTAGCTGCCATTTGAAACAGGCACAAATAAATGAACAAAGGACAACAAACTTCATTAATCACAACTACACTATCAAGGCTAACCTACCAAAAGGAGTGACAACATACAGTTGCTGAAAAAAATAAAGACATGTAATGAAAGATTTTACTTTTATGTTCGGTATTGAGGATGGCTCACCTGAAGCAGACTTTTTCATTTTTTTTCAACTGCTTTAGGGAAGCACCATCTCTCTTTTCAGGACTGGTGAGGTGGGACAGCTGCCTAGACACCGACGAAGAGCATGTGAATTTTGCTAGAAGCGATGAACTGAACAGAGCTCACAGCGAGAACAGAGAGGAACCAGATGGACCCCTGAAATTTGAGCTTGATATTTGTCACCAGGATCCAGAATACAAGTCCCCAGCTCCCTTGCCACATGCCCAGGTCAAACTGATCACCAGCTGGGAAGCAGGATGGAATGTAACAAATGCCATTCAGGTAACCTTTTATTTCCACACTTATTCCACTCATCATTTGAAAAACCTGGTCATCACTTAGCCTGCTCTATTTTACTTAGTTGTACCATCATTTTGTGTATTCTAAAAGGTTTCTGTGAATTTATTACTCACATATTTGAATCTTGCTGCATAAGATTAGCACTCTGATAAAACAGAGTTCCAAAGGGAAAAACTATACATATGTTATCTGAAGTTTAAAAAGTGTTCAAATTAGGTGAAATTGAAAAGGTGGTGATTGCACCTTTTTTGAAAGTGCCAACATTATCCTTAATAAGCATATTTTAATTCAGTGACAGAGATGTTTGATAGAAATGTGAGGTAAACATCTAATAAAAAGAGGATGGTAAGAGCCAGACTGACGTCAGACATGAATTTACTGACATGTAAATTAAACTAGAAATAAATTGAAGCACGAAGCACAAGAAGTGTAATAATACTTGTCAGTGTTAAAGAAAGTAGTTAGGTTGAATAGACTGAAAGCATTTGGTCCCAGCATTCTGTGTGGAATTTGAGTACCTTTCCAAATCCTTAAATTTAGCATTAAATGTTTCAGAATCTTTTTCTCACTTTTCATGATTCATTTCCTTACATAATTCTATCATTACCACTAACTTTCTGTCTGACATGGTAATAAGAAAGCAGCATCCACAGACACATCTAGTCCCAGTAACTGTTGCTTAAACACCTTTTTTATGCCACTTTAATTATAGAAAAATAATCCTTCCAGTGTCACACAAGTCTGACTATGCCGATGAATATTTTTTTACATATCCAGTTCATCCCTCAGCTCTACAAAGGAGGAGAAAAGGACATATTTCTAACCCTGGTGTATTTTCAAACATGAGCACCACCACATGAGAGCCAGTGCAATGACAGGGCACTGTAGCATATCATACTCTGAAAGTGTTCAGCTGTGAATAAAAGTGTGAAGTCCTAAAATACCTCAACTGCATTCTAGTAACACATTTTATCTTCAATCTCCCTCAGCAGCATCTCGTCAGGACAGGAGTCTGGGATGAGAGCCCAATGTCTCTGTGAATTTTGCATTTGATTTCACCAAAGCCAAGATTTCATTCTGGGAGTCAGTTTTGTCAACATTTGCTGTATGAGCTTTTGGCAAATCACATTCTCTAACCCATTGTTTTCCTTTCTGAAAAACAAAAAAAAAAGCCTCTCTAAATACACCAAAGTGTCCAAAATCCTATATATTTTTGTGCACAAAATTGCTATAAATTATTAATAATATAGCTTTTATTTTAAAAATAGACTGATAACACATTTTAAAACACAATCAAATATGCAGTTGTCTATTTAAAATCAGGAAAAATTGAAGCTAAATTATCCAAACAGATCAGTAACTATGGTCCTAGTCAAGACTCTCTGCATGCTGAATATTGCCTACTATGGCTCTCATTTGGTAAAATATTTTAGAAATTAGCATTAAAAAGCAGTTGGCTACAGCTGTATTGAGGTTTCCTCCTAAGACAGGCTGAAGGTTGCAAAGCCTGGAAACTAACAGTATAGCCAAAGTGCCCAAATGACACATTATTAAACTGTGTGCATGTGCAACCCCACATGTGAATCTATGTACACATATTTCTATTTTTCCTATTTCCCAATTGAGAGCGAATCATTTGGTTTAGAAACAAAGGTAGAGAGCAGAGAAAGGGAAGGGGAGAGGCAGGCGAGGAGAGAGGGGAGAATATTGAATGGACATCTGTCAGTAGAAAATAACAATTTGAAGAAATTTCTATTAATAGCTTTGAAAAGAAAGTCAGAGTTGTGAACAGAATGATTAAAACAATCCAAACGTTCTTGACTGGTGAAGACAATCTTTGATAAAATGACAGTTGTTTTGCCCTACCCAGAGGAAAGGGCAGAAGTGTTTTGCATGGCAATTAGAGGTAAACGTTTCAACAGAATTTTGAAGTGTTCTAAACAGTTATTCCAGTGAATCCAAGTAGTCTAAAAGTGAAATTATTTTGCAATCCAGATTTATTATGGGAACAATTAAATCTTTGGTCTCCAAAATTAAATACAAGGGTTTCCTCACATTGTTTTAAATATAAGTCTTTTCAAACAAACAAGAAGAGATTTTTATTTTGTTCTTAACTTGAACTGAAAAAATATGCACTTTTGGTGCTGATATTGTATGTGTAAATGATTGCTTCAGACATTTAAGTTTCCAGGGAAACATATTTCATATTCCAGCACTGCACGGGCAAATCAAAACCTGCGTTTGGTTAATCTGGGTAAGGACAGAAACCATAAAGCTGAGTTAATTCAAATGGGAAAATGTACAGCATCATCTGGCAGAGTGATGCAAGTTGCATTTGTTGGTGTGTAGCAGTAAAACGCCAAAATTTTTTGTAAAGACTTGTACAGTGGTGCTGGATAGATAAGCAAAGCAACAGTCACAAAGAAGAAGGTAGTTAAAATCTAATGGTACACTATTTCACAGCAGAACCAAAGGACAATAAAAGCTATTTATTTGCCAGTCACATGTAGCAGGATTTTTGCAAACACTATAGAGAAAGCCAAACTAAAAGAAAAAGGTATTCATTATATAGTGTCATGAAGGGGCACAAGAGAATAGAGAAAAAACAAGAGAGAAAGAGAAGTGTAATAATGGAAAGAAGTGAAATAATGTTAATCTCACATATTATTTATACCTGTGTAATTTGTAACTGTAATTTATACCATTGTGAGTCAATTTCCACTTAGGTCGGGACGACCTAACACTGAAAAAGTCAACCACTTTACCAGAAAGCTTAAAGTGACTTTCAGTACTATGATGCCAGAACAATCTTTAAAATACAGGCTAATATGATTACACAATTTTTCTCTGAATATCTGGTAAAACACAATGTATCACATCTGGCTGGGAAGCAGCCCAGCAGAAAAGGACCAAGGGGTGCTGGTCAACAGCAGCTGAACACGAGCCAAGCATGTGCCCAGGTGGCCAAGAAGGCCAATGGCCTTCTGGGCTATATCAGCAGCATCGTGGCCAGCAGGACCAGGGCAGGGGTTGTCTCTCTGTACTCGGCACGGGGTGGGGCACACCTCAAATGCTCTTTTCATTTTTTGGCCCCTCAGCACAAGACAGACATTGAGGGGCTGGAGTGTGTCCAGAGAAGGCCAACAGAGCTGGTGAAGGGTCTGATGCCCAAGTCTTATGAGGAGCAGCTGAGGGAGCTGTAGGTGTTTAGCCTGGAGAAAAGGAGGTTCAGAGCAGACTTTGTGACTTTCGAGGACTACCTGAAAGTGAGTTGTAGCTGGGTGGGGCTACCCAGGCAACCAGTGACAGAATGGGAGTACAAAGCCTCAAGCTCTGCCAAGGGAGATTCAAGTTGAACATTAGGAATTATTTATTCACTGTAAGAATTGGTAAGCATTGGAACAGACTGCCCAGGGAGGTGATGGAGTCACCGTCCCTGAAGGCGTTCAGGAAAAAACTGGACATGGCACTTAGTGTCACGGTCTTGGTGACAAGGTGGTGTTTGGTCAAAGGTTGGACTTGTTGATTTTAGAGGTCTTTTCCAACTGAAATGACACTCTGAAATCACACTGAACATTCTCTTTGATTCAATGCATCTGATACCTAATGCTGCCAACATTCATATCCTTCCTTTTGCAAAAAATTAGGTTGTGCAAAGATTAGAAACACCTGCAGCAGGCGAAATTTTCTTGTTCCATGATCAGAGTAGCACAGTAGGGTGCTTGACTACTGTGAGTGCTTCTAGAAATAATAATACTTAAATTAGTATTATTAATCATTATTTTTCAATGTGTCAATAATAAATTACCAATTATTGCAGTAGTAATAATAACTATTCTCATTATATTTATATTCTGTATATTATACATGAGTTTAGAAAAGAATCAAGACAATAATCATAATTTTAAAACCTGAATATCCATATATCTTTCACTGCATGCCTTTATAATCATATTTCTGTACTGGGTTCCAATTTAGTTCATTTTAACTTATGTAACTGCAACTCCTAAATACTTAACTGGAAAACACACTGATGCTAAGGAACAGAATTAGCAGACATGCCTCGAAAGATATAAAGGCAAACACCTCTCACATTAAGCTTTATTGACACAAAAGTTAAGCATTTTCTAAATATAAGTATGTACATGCTTGTATGCTTAGAAAGTGGATCATTAGATGTATAATGTTATAAAGCCTCTCATCCTGAACCTTAAATAATTTAGCCATGTTTGCATAAATAGACACTTGGATTTTAACTGCAGCACTTGATTTAAGTATTTATTTTCCAGATGTGAGAACAAGGGTCAATCTTCTCTTGAGCATAAAGCAGTAACTTCCTTGAATTATACATTATATATAGAAGCTGAAGGCATATACATTGAAGCTAAAGTCGTACTCTGATCTAAATTATAGACACCTGAGAGAAACTAACTTCTGCATTTCATAGCAAGGTGTGGTACTGGGAATTGAAGGGAGATGCCCAATGCTGATATCTAAACAAGGACCAGAAAGTAATTCAAGTTTCCAAATGAAACATCAAAAAATGACAGCACAAAGTAAAATTCCAAGATAGTAGGACTATTGTGGTGCACATAAAAATTCCAAACAGTGAGTATGATTTTAGCTGAAATGCACCAACAGTACTGGAAAATTTATTTTTCCAAGGCTTGCATGACAAACCCTTATAGCCAGAACTGCAGACCCCAAAAAAGCCTAGTGAGACCCATCTAAATTCAGATCTGTTTTTTCTATGATAGAATGTCACCATTACGCAATGCAATTGATAAAAGATATATTGTAGGGGAGAAGACTCAGTAACTAATGTTAGTGCCCTGGTTGTCCCTTCTGATATTCTCTTGAGGGGGAAAAAAGATTCCAGACATACATCACTACTGTGTATAACCTTTTATTTCAGCTCAGACCCTGCAGTAGGCTTCTTTTGTGCACATATTCATACAGTACAGAGAAGACTGCATTCAGGATATATATCTTCTCTATTCCCAACCCTATTTCTTATCACAAAAGCTTTTTATCAAAAATGTGTTATCCTGCAACAAAGAAATAACATCTAATTCAGAGGAATCTCTTTATTTGACATGTAGGCACAGTGCAGCAGACTGATTCTGAGTTAACTGTCATTCTCATAAATCTCATTAGACAATGCACCTTATCAGTCTGCTTTTCCCTTGGTCAGCTGCTAATACTAAAAAATATTATGAAGACAGAACTCCTAAACATAGAGAGGTGGTTCATTGGAAATTGTTCCAGGAATAAATATTTGGATAACTCTCTTGGGATTTAAGTTGCTGTTTTGCAGGTTTTGAGTTTTATGTCATTCGTCATATTATTTGGGCAATGACCAGGTGTGAGGGAAGGAGTGTTGAGTGGAATTACATCAACATAGTTTACTGTAGCTATTATGGAAACATTAGGAGTGTCAAATCAGTTTTCCACAGCCCCTCCATATCAGATTTTCCATCAAGTAGAAACCGTGATGTAACATAACTAGTCCACAAAATTATTCCTTGGACATACAAATAGTCCCAACATATGCACTACTGGTTCAGAAAGCACCATATTAGCTCTTGAAGCTCAGAAAAAAGTACATGGGTTACACAAGAAACAGAACAAAGTATTGCAATTCTTTAAGCCTTCTAGGTGTTAAAATGGCATATTAAAATATCTTTAGAAGTTAAAGCAGTCCTTAGATCATACTTGCCCTCACTGTGTTCAAAATTGCATTTCCTAACAGATGAGTCACAAGACAGTTACAGAAGGTGTCTCTCTGTGCTTCCTTCATAAATGATTCTAACAGTCTCAGTGTTTTGGCTATGACTGATATACTTTATTATATAATTTATTTTATTGATCTATTTTCAGCTAATTAGCATATCAGGTTTTTATGTGATATGAGATGAAAGGGAAACATTCTGAAGTATAATACTTGAAAAACCCATGGAATTTAATATGCAACTTCAGCCTTAAATCTGAATATCTTAATTCCACTTACTGTAAGATAGATATATTTTAAAATATTTATTCATAACCAATACCTTACTTTATATCTTTAACAGATTTTTACCTGAGTTTTACAGACATACTTGTCTAATGTTTTATTATTTTGATAACAGTAGCCAGAAGCACTGTTGGGCTTAAAGAAATATGAATAATTCTGTTCAGAACCTCAAATTATAACCTTACATTTAAAGAAAGTATTTATTTTACACTTGATTTTTAGCAATGTCAATTATCTATAATTTCCAACAACTTCAGCAGAAACTCTTCTTGATTTTACTTTTGAAATCTGTATATTTCTGCATCTAAATTTCAAAGCCACCATGTTATCTTGACTTTACTTCTGGAAACAGCAGCTAAGTCACTGCAATGCATAATATACTTATCCTGGGGTTGATGTTCAGTTTGTCACTGTCTGGTAAAGAAAGTGCTGGAGAATTTGCAAGTGGCTATTTCTTGTAAGTGAGGACTTCTCATCGACTGTTCAGTTGTCACATAAGTTTGAAAATTTTTTCATCTGGAAAATCTACTATGATTAGTCTTTTAGAACAGCTATTTCATAGATGTGAGTCCTCCTACATGAAGCAACTGGTAATAGAAATTGTGTGCATGCAAAAGCACAAAAGAACTAGCAAGTAAGCATACAGTAGTGTGGCAAGTAAACTGGGAGAGAGAGACCAGCTGGACTCTTCTCCTTACAGTGGTGCTTTCCAGCAAGTAATAACATGAACTTCTGCATTAATTGGAATTTGCAAGTTGTTTTAGCGTGCTGCCAAATTCAGCCTGCCAGCAGATGTCCTTACTGAGGACATAGAGTCATAGAATAATGGAAGATCCTGAGATGAAAGGCACCCATAAGGACCCATCACTGGATCCAAAACCTTGCTCCAGTACCTGCAAGGTGCAGTGCATGGTCCTGCCTCCAACACTGACAGAATTCCTTGGGTGGATGCACTGGTGGAGTCTGTATCTCACCCTCTGTATCTTTTGTGTCTCATTCATCTTAAGTACATCTCCATCCAAGGGCTTTAAATCCTGCCATTATCAAAGGCCAGCTACTATCAGAGCTGTATGTTCCTATAGCTTAATAGACAGTCTGTCAAGTAACAGAGGTCTGATTTACATGCTCATGTACATATATTTGCAAAAAGGGTGTATTCATTTCCATTTCTCCCATCACACATATGAAATAAATGGTACGTGTAAGTACCTCAGAAATCTGAACCTCCTGCTCCCAGGCCTCTCTTTTTGTTTTTATTTCATCATTAGGAAACCTTTCAAAGCACCCTGGAGAGGGCCTTCTTTGGTGGTGTTGATGACTAAAAAAAGCTTTTACCTTGGTACACAGATAACTTAGAAGCACACACACACTACACCACTCTTTTTACATTTCCCTGAAACAATTTTTTATAAGGAAAAGTCTTACATTAATTAATACATAGGGTCACGACCAGCTTCCTCTGCCCTGTACTGCTGTCCCTAACTGGGCACACAGCTAATGCTGGCAGTCTCTCTGAATGTCTGCCTCCTGCCTTCCTCCCTGAGGTCATTGCTCGCACCAGACTCAGGCTCTTGGGGCTCTACAGACACAGCGGATAGACACTACATCCTTCCCCACCTGTGGGAATGTGGGGCTGAAGCAGAGTGTGTTTTCCTGGGCCAGTTCAAGTTCACATCTTATTTAGATCCTGCCGCTGCATACATAAAAGATTGTTCTGTCTTTCCAGCAGTCAAGCAGCTAAACAGAGCTCCTTGTCTTCTATCCAGTGTCTGCCCACACCAGAATTCCTTCACTGCCTATGTTAGTCCTTATCCTTGCTAACATGCCCGCCTATCATCTGGCATCATCTTTCAGTCAGGCCTCTTTGTACATCCTTACACTCAGACTACATCCATGTCCTGCTCATTTTTCCTTTAAAACCACACTAGTACATAGTCTGATTTACCAATCCACAAGACTAAAACTGGTCTGGGCACTTATAATTCCCGTCTGGGTCATAGTAACACACTTTCCCCTAACCTTTCCAAGCTCACTCCATGCATACGCACCTGGAAAGCTAATGCAGTTCCAAAACTCATGAAACTACCAGCTCTTGCAAGAAATTCTTCAATCATCAAATAAAATGTAAGCTGCTCATCTTTTCTATAACAATCTACCATTTTTCTTCCTGTATCTAATGGCTTTGGTCTCTCTTCTTCCAGTTACAATTACCATTTTCAATTTGGTAAATACTTAAACAAGCATTCCTCCGAACTTATATGAAGATATTCCTCTGATACTCTTAGAAATGTCCTTTTGATGAAAATTGCACAGTTATAAGCTACATTGAAACCACCATTTGCTCTCTTGACTCACAGTATCTGGTATTGACTCAACGTTTCCTCAACTCCCCTCTCTGCCTATATTTGTTTCTTGTTATCTTACCCCTGGATTTTAAAAACTTTGGAGAAGAGACCATCTTTTTGTGCTTTGTTTGCACATTGCTTTACACAATGGGATTACATTCAAGGACTTCCAGGTGCTTCAATAATGAAAACAATTTTAAAAACATGTCTCAAAATGTTTCCTATTTTACAGAAATTCTTTACAAAATAATGATTGTTTAAATGTA
Source organism: Picathartes gymnocephalus (assembly GCA_013390045.1). Lineage (NCBI taxonomy): Eukaryota > Metazoa > Chordata > Aves > Passeriformes > Picathartidae > Picathartes > Picathartes gymnocephalus. The sequence goes on from WEKY01040972.1 coordinate 83,784, forward strand.
GCCTGTGATAAATCACTTTGGCATTTGATTCTGTTTGCTCTCTTTTCTCTAAAAGGAATTGATTCTCCCTGTTATTGAGACTCATTGTAGGGGCTGAGCACAAGATAAATCAGCAAAACAATGTGATAAGAATACCTTTAGAATAGTCAGCCATAAAAATGGGCATTCCAACTTAAAAATCCAGATGGCCAAGAAAGAAAATGACAGAAGTATGATGTCAAAGATAAATGGATAGTGGCATTATGAAAATTATACTCTTTGAAACAATAAATGTTACCAAAAACAAAGGATCATGTAACTGTCAGCTGCTTGAAAGCAATAATCCCTTTATTCCATGGGATAACCCAATGTGCCACGACTTGTTGCAGAACAAGGATCTCTGGCTCCCTCAGGTGAAGGAAATAGCCAATGTACTTTGCCACTATAGTAAAATCAAATTAATCTACCATACTTTTCTGTCATCAATCCCTGCAAGCATTTTTAACAAACTGAATTAAAACAGATGGTGTAATTTCTCCTTCTCTTTTTTAAATTCATGGCAGGTCACATGGTATTTAAATATACTGTTATTAGGCAAATTTGAATTTCTGTATCTGTTAAATTTGGCTACTTCATTGTTGTGATGTGACATTTGACAGTTAACTTTCAAAACAAAGCCCAAATTACCTATTATAATTATTCACCAGCTTTCTGTGGCTGAGAGAATTTGTATACTTGCTTCTCTCTACAGCATATGCCATTAACCAGCTATCACTACTGGAAAACATTCTTCCTAAAAATGTTCTTTCTGCCCCTATTCTTAAACATATGAGGTATGTAACATCAGCAAATTGGCTTAAATAAACCATGTTTAGTGATATAACTCCTCCCAGGATAACATTCCTCCCAAGACAGTAAGAACAGAGTGACAGGCAGCAGAAAGTAAAATATTTTGTCAGATGGTATTCCTTTCCTGTTTTTTCGAGACTTCCTTCACTTCCATTAGCAAATTTGCAGAAGACCACTCATTTTTTTAGGAAGTAAAAGAGCGAGCCCTAGGGTTCGTCAAGGAATAAAAGTTGACAAGCTCAGTACTTGCAAGAGTATATGAGGATTTAATGCTGAAAGTAAAGGACATCTGAATTATTATAATGTGCTGGTAGAATCAGCTATGTAGTGATGTTTCTCTAGCAGACTTTCCACATGGTAAAGTTTCTTCCACACAATCCATACATGGTTAATCTACAGTTTACTTCAGTGTATATAACTCCTGACAGCAGTAGATTCACTGAAATGGTACAAGGTCTGTCTGAATAAGCAAATGGACCTATTTGAGGAAATAAAAAGCCCTAAACGCTGGTTATACATAGTATTGAATATGATATATTGTAACCTAGTTTTAGCACAGTAAGCTGTATAAAACATTTTACCCCTAAAGCTAAATAAAAGAAATAATCTTCTATTTGTGTGTCTTCTCCCTCTTCTCCCCACATACACCATGTTTCTTGGAAGGCAATGTTTCTCTCTATTCTTGGCCAGTGGTGCTAGTGTTGCCATATCTACAATGCCGTTTTACTAAATAGCTAACAAAAAAAAAGAAATTTAATATTTACTTCTCAAAAATGTAAATATGTGAGTCAAAGTGAGGAAACATTCACTTCAGCTCATACACACAGACTGCTATCCATTTCAGTTTGTCTCAGTCCATTTCTTGAATTGACACAAATAACAGCACCAGTAGATCATATTTTGTAGTCTCTACAATAAACATTTTTTGTTGTTTTATGTTATCAGTAGCAATGGCGGTTTCAGGCCTTTTTCATTACTCTACATGGATATTTTTATACATGATGGCTTTATTGCTGCTTTCCCCTCCAGAATCATGTTTGATTCAGGCTAGTTCCTCCCTGATAAGCAGAGAACTTTTTTCTTTTCAGTTTTAAAACCCATTCTAGTTGAATTATTTCAGACTAAATTTGGCTATTTCAGAAATTGTAAACAGTTCTACTGAAGCTTGAAAAAATGTGGATTGAGAATTGGAACTATATGCAATATAGACTCTGTATATCTTATTTTTAAAAGCAGTTTGTTTCTTTTGTTTATAAGAAGTTATCTATTTTTTTTCTGTTACAATGAGTGTTACTGCTCATTTTCCTGTCACTCTAGAAGTTGGCACTGGAGTTTATTCTATCTCACTACATTTTGAATCCATTCTCTTCACTGTCTGCATGATTTCTACAACTCCAAATGACATGTCCTCAGCCACCTTCCCTTGAGAGACTTGAAAATCTCCTTCTAAGATTTAATTGGAATCTGGAGTTTAAAATGAGTTCTCCACTCCTGCCTCTGTTGCCTTTACTTGCCTGTCGATTTCTTTCACTTTGGCTGGAAAACCAACTGCTCTTCTTTTATATTTTTTGTTGTTGTCATCTCAGGCTAAAAATAAAATACCTGCACAAAACTGTAAGCTTCCCTCTGCTCCTTGGATGGGATTTCAGAGACTCTTTATATCTCCTAAATTGTGAGGAGCTGCCATTCCACCCCTGAAGGTTTCCTTTCCTAATCAGAAAGGATAATCAGCTGCATAATGTGTACTTTCCCTCTAGCTTTCTCCTTATTCCTGTCTTATGCTAGAGTTAGGAATTTTTCATATCCAGTCATTTTTCCTCATAACCTCTCGCCCATCACATTCTCCTACCCCTTGTTTCTACCTCATATGGTTCACAGCCTTATGTTCTAATGTTCTACACTTTACCTAATGGCATAATTTTGCCCTCTTCCAGCCCACCCTGATGCAGTCATGTTACCAAATTATCCAGCTTCTTGCTCTTCCTTTGCTCTTCCAGGACATGCCACCATCTCATAGCCTTTGTTTAGGAATTCACCTGACTCTACAGATGGCAGAGAGTGACATAAGCATCTCTGATGGAGATTCCCAAACCTAAAACAAATGCCCTGCACTGTGGGAACAAGTAGTCACCTGGTGATCCTTATTTCTATCCATCCCTTCTGGAGTTACCAGATCCCTTCCAACTTGGATATTCTGTGATTAGCTTAGCTTTTTGCTGTGTTTTGGAAGGAAAAGTTAGGAATCCTGTTCTAGTGCATCAAAGCACTAGCAAGGCAAATTTGTCACATGTGCCTCTTCTGCTACTGTGTGCACTCACTCATTGAATGTCTGTTTTAGAAAGAAGCTGGGTGAGATTAGCCCAATTCATAGATGCTAAGAAGTGATAATTTCCTTGGGTACCAAAGACAGTAAAGAAAGTAGTCACTTTAGCAACTTCAGTTATAGCCACTCCATTTTCACCTAAAATTCATTAATTAGACCTTGTGAATAAATTTTGATTTTGCTAAAGATTTGAATGTAAGAAATGAAAGCTATTTAGAAGAAAGGAACAGAATGCAGCCTTGAAATCAATTTCTCAAATATGAAACCACTACACATTTTGGCACCGAACTATGAACAAAGGAGAGATCCAGTGGAGCTGAGAAGATTTCTCTGCACTATCAGAATGACTCAGGTTAAGGAAAAAAACCAAAACTCTTTCTTCAAATACACAAATTTTTACAACAATTCTTTAGCTAGCTTTGTTTTAATAATGAAAGGAGTGTTTTTATTTCAATCCATACAGACAGCTTTTGTATGTAAAAGTAAAGACTATACCTGAGGTCCTCATCAAGGGTCAAAAATAATCAAGGTCCTCAGTTTGTTCCCTCAGCTCTTGTCTTTCCAGTGCAGCTGCACAATGAGAAAATAAATGGGGAGGGTGGGGAGTGGGGGGGGGAAAGAGGAAAATAAAATAAAACAGACAACACAGAAAAGGAATATTACTTATTTTGTAACTCCAGTCCTTTTTCATGGGTCAGTAGAGGTCAGGGACCTCTATCATAGTCTGTACAACAGAATGAAAAATATCTCTGCAAGTAGTAATACTCCAAGTATTTTATATCTAGAGACCTTAAAAATATGTTTCCAATGTGTATTTTATGTGTCATATGGCTGATTTCACAATCTATAACCATATTATTTTTCTTTTATTTACATGAGAGTTTATCTAGCTTTGCTTTTATGATGATTACTCAGAGCATGCCATAAAAGCCACTCACATGCCTTTTCTGACCTTTATTTTTTCTCTTCATTATTAATCATGCATATTTGGGAATCTTTGTCTAATTTACTTGAAATTAGGGGAATTATTCTACTTTGTTAAACATTAGGAATGATGTGGCCTTTTATGTCATTGTAGGACAGAGATACCTCCATTATGAGAATACATTTGCAACCTCAACTTTACCTGTATCTGTACATGATGGATTATCAGGCAGTAAAATCAGCTGCTGCTTTTTTTATCTTAAAGGTAGAAGCCTCCAGAGGTGCCACTGAAGTTTTAGTGAGGTTAAGAGAGGAAAGCAGTAGAAATTTGTTATCTATACTCAGCCTAACGGTAATCCGGCATTTTTTTTCTCACATATTCCAGAGGAATACAGTAGGATACTCTGTATCATTTCACTGATTCCCAGAGACCAAACATAACAATATATCACTATTTATGACTTTCATCCAGACCATTAACTATGTTCTCCTCAGGCTGTGATCTAAGACAAATTTCCCCTTTATATACTGAACTCTAGAAGTCATTATAGATTGAGTTAAGAGTCCACTAAGTTCGGTGGTTAGGTCTGTTCTGAGGAAAGAACAGGATAATATCAGCCAGGGGAGGCTTCAGTCACCTTTTATTTACGACAAATCCTATGCCAGTATTCAGAAAATATAACTCAGCTTCTAGCAGATGTAAGCTGGTTTTCTTTTCAGCTCTCAGAGGTGAATAAGGTTTTCTTCCAATGTAAAATTCTTTGTAGTATGGTGTTGTTTTGTTCCTCTTCAGCATTGCTTGTTAAAAGTGATAGGAACTGTGGCTTGTCCCATCCAGGCAGCATTCAAGAAAAGCTCCTAATGAAGCCAAATGCTTTCTCACAGCCTGAGTTTGAACTTTCTGTGCACTTTAATTTTTCCTTTTGTGATCAGTGAAAAGGTTATTTGACTCCCCACTGCTTTGCTTCGCTTGTGGTCTCCCAAAATCCCCCTCTGCTTCCCCTCAAGCTCTTTTGGCCATATGTTCATGGAACTCACTGATGTCTCGACAACTTGCCTGCCTTCAGGTGAAACCCTGGGCTATAATGAAAGAAATAAGTAAGCAGCCAGGGAGTCCATGTTGCTCACCACAACTAAATTTCAGAATAATGTTTGTTTAGGTTTTAACTGCCTCACTTTTTTCATCTCTTTTTCCTCTCTGATGCATTACACATAATAAGAACCCTCATTCTTTTTATGAAAGCCTTCTTTCTCCTTTGGGATCAAGCAAAATAATGTTTTCTTAAAAGGTAATTTGCTTGGGAGATTTTCTTTGTGTGATTCAGTTCATTCTTGCAGAGAGCTCTGGATTTATGCAAACTAACGTTTTCCATCAAACCATAAGGAATTAAGCATCAAGCATATTTTGGTTTTGGAGCAAATATTTAAACCAATAGCAAAGCCTATGGGATCAGCTGTCACATTTAATAGCAGCAATTTTCCCCCCCTTATTTTCCCAGACATTTCCTTTCCTCTCTTCACTTTTCTTATCTTTAGGAGATTTTTAAGACTAATATGTGCACTCAAAGGAGAAAAAAATCAGTGGCTTCTGTCAGTCTAATGGACACATACATTTTGCTGTGCAGGCCATGCAGCTTCTTTACCTGCTTACCTTATCACAATATCTTCTGAGCAGTCTATATCTGCCTTATCATCTACTTATGGTACCTGCAGGATTGACAGGTAAGCACTTCTAAAGTTTCTTTCAGTATATAAGGCAATTGAAGGCATTAATCACAGAATAAACAACTTCGTCACTATCCTCCCGGGAGCTGAAACAGGCTGGCACTGGCAGAGAGAAAGAATAAGAAAAATCAGGAAAAACAAGATTTCTGGGGTCTAATTCAACCATTCCTGAAGTTAAAGGAAGAGTTTCCTCTGACATTAGAGGAGATGGATCTGCTGCTAAGGTCAGACAGGCCATAGACAATATTTGAAGTTTTCCGCAGAACAACTCATAGTAGTTTTGAATTCAAACTCAGCTGAGCTGTGAACAAACTGTGAAACGAGAGGGAAAGTAAATGAATTCTTTTCCTGACATCTGTAGAGCAGTACCAGGAGTTTGAGTAGCCGGTCAGGGAAATGGAAATTCTTACTGCTGAGAAATAATAGGATATAACTGATATTGCAAATACATGATGGGATGATCTATGCAGCCAGAATTTTAAAATAATTAGATAAAGCATGTTTACCTAAAAAAAAACAGGCAAAAGAAATGAGGGTGGCACTCTGTGTTAGAGAGATTATTACCTTTATTAGAGCTATTGTCTGGAATGAAAAATTGTTCTGTTCTTGGTAACTTCAGTTTTAAAGACCTATGGTAGACATTTTATGCAGTATGTAGTAAAACACCATTGAAGTTTCTAAAAATTATAGATGATAATTATCTAACACAAAAGATATTGAACCTACCATAAGATAATTCTCATTTGAGCCTAATTACATTGGATAAAGAGGAACAAATTGGAGGATCTAATTACATTAATTATGGGAAAACAGAAGACAGTAATATATCTATTTGGTACTTCAAAATTGAATTTTTCAAACCTGGAGAAAAGTAGAGAGGTAATTGATTAGGAAGAATAAATACAGACAGTCTTTTGTGA
>WEKY01040974.1:0-15350 GCA_013390045.1 Picathartes gymnocephalus
GAACAAAAGGAAAGAAGAAACCTCACCCCCAACAGGGTGATTATGATGGTGCTAAGTTGATGGTTCTACTAGATGATCTGAAATGTATCTTCCAACCTTGATGATTCTGTGATACAACAACAAAAGACTAGATTTATGTAGGAGTTCTATCCTAAAAGATTTTATAATAATGAATAGATTGAATTTCATAGATTAACTTGATTTATTAGCTTATACATTACTTGTTCTTCCTTTCCAAGGAGTTATGTGCAGAGGATTTCAGCAAGGATGTAACTGATTAGGGTGTTTTCATCTGCTGCTCCTATATGCAACTAGGTCTCATATTTCCCTCTCATAATTAATTTTTTTTTATTTTGTAACTCAAAGAAGGCAAATAATAAAGATAAGGTGAAAAGAGTGTGACTTCATAGTTTTGAGAAACAGACAAAATTTCTGATGAAGAAAAATACAGTGGAGATTGGTCTAACCTTTAGGCCACCTACTAGGCATCAGAAACTGAAAGCATCAATCAATGTGCACCTAATTTTCCAATTAGGAAATTGTCATCTATGAGTTATTGTTAAACTTTAATATCATTATAACATTATTGATGCCCTTCTAATAATGCCCTTAAGGCACAGTGTTTTGCCCTAATCATTTCAAGTAAACATAGGGAGAAACTGAACCAAAAGATTTTAGTAAAATGGATGGCTAGTAAAAGAGCTGACCAAAAATCTTCATTATGTCAATTCTTCTGGTATTTGAAGTCTGCCAAGCCACTTTTCACCTCCTCTGGGGCCTGAGAGTTTAGCACTGCAATTAAGGAAAAAGTAATGCAGTTTATTTCTACATTTAGGCTCATATGAAGGTTTGTATTCCCTACAACATCAAATTTCCTCCTTTTGCCAGTATTCTTGCCGTTTTGTTCAGCCCAGATGAGTGATAACCTTCTACATCCCGCTCAAGTCCAGGGTTTTTTTTGTTTTCTGTTTCCTTATTTTCCTCCTCCACGCTGTGGCCCACAGCAGGCTACCTGTGACAACTCTTTGAGATGAGCCCTTGCTCATAAAATGTAGAATGTTCTTTCTCAGGAGATTATTCTTAATCAGTATTTTCTCCTACCACTGTTAAACATCTTTTTGCTAGAATCCATGCAGTAAAGCAGATCTGTAGTGTTTCATCTTACATGTTGGCATTTAATCATGTATCAGATACAAATGTCATGTACCACATTGGCTGGTGCTTCATTCTGCCAGAAATACATTGCCTGACTTCTCTAAACCAAGCAGATGGATTCTTAATATTTATCATTTTATGTCTCACTTTAACAAGTACCAGTAACAGTCAGACCTTCAGTACTCCCTCGGCGATATCATTTGTGTATATCACAAGTGGGCAGATGCCAGAACAAAGATAGGTGTACAAGTCAAATTACCTGACATACCCATAGCCTCTGACATGCTTATCTTATGACATAATTGCAGGTCTGAAATTCTGCTGAACCCACTGCAACACCAAATAAATCTTCAGTGCTGTGAGTAATATCATTGCTACAGATCTTGCTCAGTGTATCTAGAAATTTGTGTCTGACTGCTTTAAGGAAGAGTTTGGATGTTTTCCAGGTGACCTGCATACTTACATATAAATGTATATGTCTCTTTAAAGAGTATCTTACACCGTGAAGCTGACCAGAGAATCTGTGAAAATGTTAAATTTATTAAGAGTGCATTGACTGCTTTCTTTAGCTATGTGAAACTTTTATGGATGATCCTTCAAATCTGGCTGCTGGTTGGATTCCAGATACTATATGTACCTATGTATGGTTATAATAATACAGCTACAGGATTTGCTGTGGGAGATGTGAGGGGAGTTGTATATGACTACACGCACGTCTCAAGCCTGCAGCAGTATGGAGGGCCAAAGTCAGACCCAAATTCTAAACCAGATCTCAGCTGCTGTACACCTGCAGCTTCACAGATTCAATGCAAAATGCTAGGTGGTTTTTAGGGTTTAGGTTTTGTTCTTTCAATTATCTTAACGCACTTTAAAGTGCTGAAGTACACTACAGCTCTTCAGACTGAAGGGTTTTATGAAGCAGAGTAACATCAGTAGTCCCAGAATATACACCTTGGAAAGCAATGAGCAGAAACACAACCACTATACGACAGTTTGGAAGGAAGCAACACACCAATTTAGGGCAAGATCTAAAAGATGTCAATTATACCTGCAAGTTCTGGTGAGTTAAGTAGAAGGACAGTACCAGAATCACCTCTGCCCAACAGGCTGCTGCCAATACCTGAATGCATAGATTCCTGTAACAAGCAGTCTTAGAAAAAAACCCTAATATTTTCTAATTTTCATTATCTCTGTGAACATTTGAATCTCTGTGTATGCTGCATTGGTGCTAGAATCAGAACTGTAAATTTGTAATATTTCTTTATGAACTATTATGTTATACTAAAAATATATATCTTGGTCATGAGGTATTTTATTTTATTTGGGGAGAAAATGGATCCTTTTAGTCTGTATCCTAACCAAATGTAATGCCTAGACATTTCTCAATTCTCCCTATCTACTTGCCTTAACAACATTATGAAATAATTTTAGTAATTTCTTGAAGAAGTACTTGGAAGTCATTACATCACAGAGCAGAAATTAAAAACATTTTGGTATCATGAGGTACTGAAATGAAGTAGTGAAATTTTCTGAAAGGTTAGTGTTAATTTCTGGAATAATAGGCAGTAACTAACAGGAGCAGAATGGAAGGAGTAGTAGAACAACAGCTTCTATTGTTGAAGTTATTTGAAGGTCAAAACGCAAAAGTAAAGAAATAAAGATTTGAATTTAGGTCATTTTTTACTAGGAAATGAAACAAAATAAGTGTTTGCACAATACTCTCAGGCACATGGTGTGACTCTTGGGGATGGTCCTGCGCAGAGCCAAGAGTGACTTGATGATCCTTGTAGGTCCCTTCCAGCTCAGCGTATTCTGTGATTCTGTAATAAAGAGACAATCTGAGAAAGATTCTGCTCCTAGTTACCAAGTCCCTCACTTATGTTAATTCTGATCTTCAAAATAGTCATGACAAGAGGCAAAAGAGATGCTCTACAACAGACAAAGAACCATAATTATTGCAATCACATAGTGAAAGTCTTAGGTGACGGTTTCACTACTCCTTTCAAATAATTTAAGACAAGTAAGAGGCAAAAAGGAAATGTCAGAAATATTTTAGCTAACATTTTTGTCATGAAATTACTAAATATATGTTATGTTACTGCATAACCTGAAGCCTTTCAGCTTCAGAGAGAATGTGTATTCTGCAGGGTTTTGAGAAGCATGAGAAGCTCCTTCTCCCTCACACACTCCATGCAAAGCAGAGCTGTTCCTACTCTGCTTCAGACTCTTTTTTTTTTTCCCTATAGTTTTTGGTTATGCTGAATACTCTGACTGCAGAGACCAAAGTGAGCAAGTTTTTAGTTCTTGTTTTCCTGAATTGAATTCCCACAACCTAATGTTTGTAGTGGAAACATGGAAAAGCAAAAGCATACACTTCTTGTTAAAGAGGATTTTACATTAAGCAAGGAGCGAATCAGAGTTAACCTTTGCATTGGGGTTTTGTTTGCAGTTCCTGGGATGAGGCAGATATACCAGCACCACAGCTCCAACAAGGTGCTACTGGAGAGGCAGACAACCTCCTTCTCTTGGACTTGAGTAAGCAGATCAGAAAATCTGCAGCATGTGGTCTGTGGTCTCCTCCCTGCTGACATGCGCAAGGAAGATCAGGCTGTGCTCAAATGCTTTTAAAATAAGCTGTCATAACTTGCAGCCACTTCATGTACACTGGAGAACAGGACTCAAGCATTCCAGGCCTGGAGCTTTAGTCTGAAAAAGTCAGGATGCTACCAAATATGTACTATTGTAAGATGCTTTAAAAAGGGTAGCATTAGCAGATGCTTTTGTAAGATAAGACAACTTATAGTTGAAATGCTTTTGGGGAACTACTGGCTTGTGTCCAACTGCAGTAATGGACCTTTGGTTGTCGTGGATTGCAGGCTTCCTGCTGGTCAACCACACACTGAGTATGTGCACCAAGTTTCTGACATGAATGGTGACCACCATGACTGGACTGCCTTTGCCAGAATTTGTACCAGACTGAGCCTTCTTCCTGCTCACCTCAGCTTCAGCAAAACCTCTGCTGGACTGCTGCTTCCCATTGTGTTGCCATGCTTTGAGACAGGTGTGAATCAACCAGAAACTCTTTATATAGAAAATGATGTGGTCTGGAGAACAGGTCAGGGAAGGAAGACTCAATAAGTTGGAGTTACTGAACTGGAAGGAGGAAAATTTGAGACTAAAAATATGCCAGCAAATACCCAAGCTAAAAAAGGCTTCTGTTGACCACAAGGGAATAACTTCTTCTTTCTGTCTGTTGTGATTAGAACAAGAAGTAATGGACTTAAATTGCAGAATCAAGGTTTTGGTTAGAAAGAACAAAATGTTTATGTCAGCAAGGCAATGAAGGCTTGTAATAGATCAGTGGGGACAGCTACAGAATGTCCCTTCATGGGGGGACATTTATGGATATGTCAAATCAAAATTCATTAGGATGACAAAGGTAGATACTTCTTCCTGTGTTGAAGTTTTGGACTGGAGTGCATCCAATCTGGAAGGACTTTCAGCCTTCTGACTCTACACAGGAGGGCAGAGATCTCTGAGTGCACTCAGGTTTTTGTGGGCTTCCAACCCGCTCCTGTGGGAGCTGTGACACTGGGCAGAGAGTGCTTCTCTGGACATGGCACAGGGCACTTGTGCTGGTCAGACTGGCCTTGATCTCTCTCACTCTTCTCCCAAACCTGCTTCTCAGTATTGCTCTGCACAAACACATCAGCCGGGCATTTCCACTGGAAGCAGAGAGTCCCAGGGACAAATGCCCAGAAGACAAGGCCAAGGAGCTGCTCTCGCTCCCTGTCTGTAGCAGATGGACAAGCTCCCTCCCGACCAGCAGCACAGCTGGGGCGTGGGAGATGGTGCAGACGTGCCATGCCATGACCCAGCCCTCCCTGTGAGAAGGATGAGGTCTGAACCATGGTGTTCTCCAGCTGCAGAGGGAATTAAACCTCTGGCTCCCCCCTGTTGGATGAACTGTCTAAATGCTGTTTTAAGTCACCAGACCATTTTTACCCTCCATGGCTTTGATGAATTCAGATGTATGACAATGATTATAAAACACATAGCACCACATACAAGCTCTGAAAATGCCTCATTTTCTTAGAATATGTTTCTATTAAGTAAGCCTATGTAATGTCCCACCTATATGTAAATAAACCTTCAAATGGCTTCCCAGATTGCCCTTCTATCCATAAATTGAGAACACTGGGGTGCAGGTTGGGGGTCTGGCCTTGGTGCCTGTGGTTTCTCTTCTCCCTAGATAGTTTGAGTTCTGCACTGCTCAGCCTTGAGAATTTGTGGGTAAGCAGCTTAGATGTCTAAATAATGTGTGGATCAGTGCACAGGCCTTTCATGTAGAGTCTGTGTTGCAGGCAACAGTAGCAGTCTAATGCAGGCATTCAGGAATTCTGGGTTTGCTCATGTCTGCTGCTTTGCTTGTTGCCTTTATGTGATTGTGTGGGTTTTGCCTTGGCAGGGAGCACTGTGCTAGAGATGATGTATTGGCAATGATGCAATTTCTTCAATCATTTGGAAAAAATTCCTGAAATTCTTGCCCTTATCTAGTATAGCACACAGTACATTTCAGCAAAGAGCTCCTGGAAGAGGGGCTGGGAGCATTTGTGGCTGGGTGATGGCCTATTTCCAAGGGCAAGCATCCAAGGTGTTCTTCCTCCCCCCAACTGCACAGAGAAATGTCAAAGGAGTCCCTTAATTCTGGTCTCAGATCAAGAGGCCTCTTGAATACATACCTCAGTGTGAAAAAATTCCTAGATTTTTTCCCCAGATCTGTAAGGAATTGTCATTTAATGCTAAAAATATGGTCATGAATATCAGGAAAGTTTATCTGGGAAGAATGTTCAGTCCTCCCATACATCCATGTATTTCACTGTGCGTGTATTTCCTGGACCCAACATTTTCCTCACTCAAACTTCACTTCTGGAGTTAGTAACTATTAAAACTGTCCACCTTTCCCCCATCCTTTTTCATAAGGCAGTAAATACTTATGGCTAATTTTTTCCATGCTTTTCATTCTGACAGTATGATCTATTCCAATATTTTTACATTAAGTCATGGGTCCAAGTCCTACCCATTACTGCAAAAATGAAGTGGTGAGAGTGCAGGGGGAAGTTAGTCAATGAGGTGAGTAAACACACTTCAGTGGTGATGCTCATGATGCTTTTGCAAAGACAAAACATGAGTCAAGAGGATGACTATGTATCTGAGCTTGAAGAATGTTGATTAAAAAGACTTATTTGAAAACAGGCAATGCTAACTACAAATATGGGATGTGATGGAGTGGCAAAAGTGATATAGGACCATCTTTTCCAAGTCCAAGAAAAGTAGGGGTTACAAAGGTATGTGTATTTTTAGAGTAATTAATGGTCTTTATTATTCTCTGTAGCTATGATTATTAAATTAAATCAAGTAAATTAGAAATTCTTCATTTGCATTTTTCACTGTTTGAGAGCAAGATAGAGAAGAGAATGCAAGGACAGAAATATAAAAGTCCTTTAGAAATCTAAATGCGAACACCTGGGAGGTTTCTGTTGTCTTGAGGTCAGCTAGTCAAAATCAGTTTTACTATAAAGAAGCGCTGAGGGAGAGTGGCATGTGCTTGTATATAATCTCATCTCCAGTATTTTTTCATCTGTGAAATATGAAGCTGAAACAAATTACAACCTCCTGACACTGACATCCAACTGATCATACCACACTTGCAGTGTTATCAATAAAGAGGGAGTGGTAAGAATGTTAATACATAACAGAAAGACCAAGGTAGGGAGTGAAGCCTATTTAGTGTACCCATCAGAAGCAAGTGTAATAGCTGGCTTAATTTTAAACCCACAAATTTAGAAAAATGAGTCATGACAGTTTTAACAATGAACGTAAGGTGCCCTTTCATGGTAAGAAAAAAAAAATATAAAATACTTTAAATACTTACATGCAGTAACAGTCTATCATCCTGAGTTGTAAGTTTGGCCATATAATTTGAGCTTGCCTCTGGTTGTACAAAGTGTCAACAGATGGCACAAGAGTAATGGGAGCAACAAGAGGCAGAGCCCCAGGGCTACAGGAGAGAAATGCACTTCCCAATGAGCTGCAGGTTATTCCAGTAGGGTAAACTGACAATCAGTCCCTGCATTTTACAGTACATTTAAAACACAGAACTCCCACCACTACACTTTGCAGAAGCCCCTCACTGGCTCTAGGCTGATTTATGGGCCAGGGTTAATGATAATATCTTCTCCAGCAATGGCCGAAACCAATGGATATATTTCAGCAGATCCGCTCTTCTCTGGTTCAGTTTTGCTGTCTGAACCAAAGGCTCCTGTAACTCAGGAAATTCTGCTGCCTTCCTAGTGATGCCTGCTTTAATTTACTCCTTGCAGAGCAAGGTCTGCCCCAGCAAATTTGGGATTTTAGTGGCTCAGAGGTAACAAAGGGTGAACTGGACAAATGCCTCCATCTGAGAATCTTGGAGGCTGGAGGATTCACCATTACTTGTGTCTGGCTGGCTCGGGTGGTGTTCAGAGGAAGTGTTGAAAGGCTGTACTCCAAAGACCTGGTTAAAAATCCGTAACTGGCATGCTCCCTCCTTTTCTTGATTTGCATGTGTGAGCTGTAGCATTATGCACTGATAGAAAACAGTGACTTCCACAGTCTTTTGTAGAGTAGATCCATATCACACACGTATCTGGAACACCAGTGGGTCATAGACTGACACACCTCTCTGGACCTACCAGCACATCTGGAATGCGTAAAGCTCTGTGTTTGTGACAGCTCTTTAAAATGTAGATCTTAAATTAGAAAATATAAAACATTGTATATAAACAGTGTAACAGTTTATTATATGTAAATTTTAAAGAGCATGACATTACTAATTTAATCCAAAGACTTTTCACAGTAAAATGGCAAAGCATTTTTCAGTATTTAATTGTACCCATTGTTCTGTCTTCTAAATTCTTTTTTTTAATTCAAGGAACACTTTAATTCAAGCCCTTAAAATGTATTTATTGTGATTGATAATCAATACAAGATGACATTTTCAACAAGGAAAAAAGGCTTCCCATCTGGTTGGAAGAGAAAAAATACATTGTTAGACTAAAATATATCTTGTAGTCACACCCATAGACATTTATCCAGTAAAACAGGAGAAAACACTTCCTAATGGAAGTAAGAATTCCGGCTAGAAGTGACTTCAAGTGCACATACCTCCAGCAAACATGTTCTTGATTTATAGAATATAGACCACACTTATTAATATTGCCAAGTTCAATAAATTGTAAGGGATTACATGTCAATTTGTTAAATGTAACGTATTTTAAATAGCGCTTAATGATATTTTTATTTATGCAAGGCTGAATGGAACGGAGATCTGGTTCTCCTTTTGGCTGCAGCAGTCACAGCGAGAGTCAGAGGCATGCATACAAATCAGCAGCAAAGAAACCACTGATGGGGTGCTTTCCTACCTGAAGATGGGAATCTGTTCATGCTTATAAGAGTCAAATTAAAGTAATAGCACATTGAAGTTTGGCCACAAGCACAGCTGCATCATGAGTGTGTTTTCAGGTTCTTGTTTACAGTTCAGTAATGGTCTAGTGATAGGCTGGAGGACTTGTTGGAGTCTGAGCTAGAGGTTCCTTGGGCAGAGCCAAACTGGGCAGCCCTGGGCAGAAAAGAAAAATTAACAGGATTTTAATTTTTTCTTTTTTTCTTCTTTTTTTTTTTTAATATGTATTTGGAGATACATATGATAGATACATAGATATGGAAACACTGGAGTTGTGGAAGTACTGCTGCTTTTCAGTATTTAGGATCCAGAAATTAAGGACAAGTTTTTAAGAATTTAATTTTCACTTTTATTTGGTGTAAGAAAGATAATCTTTCCTTTGTTTTTTGAATGATCATAACAAGAAAGCAGCCCTTATAAGCCCTCAGGGGTACAGCAAGAGTAGGTTCAAAATAAAATGTTATTTCAAGCCTGGTTTTAGGATACATCAAAAAACACAATTAACATCAAATGTGTCTTGATTTTTTCCATTGACATATTTTTAATTTAATATATATACGAATAGCTGTGGTCTTCTTCAGAATATGTTACATTTTCCTGTAAGTGACACATTTTGCACGGCCAAAGATGCTGCATACCTACTGCACAGCTGACGATTCGCAGACTTACTGGCTGCACCCTCAAAGGGATGCAGTGTGAGTCTGTTGGGCTGGGTGACTGGGAAATTCCAGCATTTCAGGGACAATGTGAATGGAAACCAATGCAGATCAGGTCTGGGTTATGGGAAACATTTTGCAATAGCCACAACCAGGAAATCATGTTTTATTTCCAAAACTATTGTCAAATACTGCTGCAGACCTCCTTTCCATGGCATTTCCAAACGGGGCTGACAGTGGTGGATTTTTGCTAACACGGAGATTAGAAATGACTCCTTAGTTCAGTGATAAAACTGTGAAGCTGCAGTCACGTTCTAGTACGATGAAACCATGTTTGCCATTCTTACTTGAACACAGCTGCAACTAGTATCCATAATTCAAATTAAGTGCTATTTAGGAGGGTGTTTGGAAACCCAATTAGTGTTCCAGGATTGAGATTTATTGTTTCCAGATTGGTGGTGACTTTTCCTTTATAGTTTTAACAATTTAGGGTAATTGAGACAAAACGTCAAGTGCAGAATTTAGTATTTAAAAATGTCTGAATAGAACAAGCAAGAAAACTCAGATTTACTTGGCTAAGCCTGGCTTTGCAAGTTCACCTATTTATTAACTTTAAAAGTTGTTGTTGTTTTTTTTATTTGCAGAATAATGATAAGTGCCCAAATTTTCCTCAGGAGACTCAAGGGTGCACCTCTCTCAGAATGACTGACAAACCAGTACACAGCTTGCCACAGTGAGCATCCAATCCAGACATGGTCTGTCCTGGTGTGATGCCTGCCTTTCACACACACCTCTTGTCCAAATGTGAGCAAGTCATGAGGGGCAGGAATCATCTCACCTTCTTTTCCTCATCAAGAAGGTATCCATGTAGTCTTAGCTGGACATCAAAAAGAGACAGGTTGTTTCTTGGGAACACTTGTGCCATCCTCAGGTATCTGTATGAGACAGTCACAATCAATCGCTCTTCAGACACCTGTCAAATGAGACAAATCTAATTTAAACTAAATTTCACTCTTTGAAATAGCTAAAGACCAAGTCTGTAAATCTTTTTTCCCTCATGGAGCAAGAGGACCAGCTGCCTATTGTACAGTTTCCATCAACTCTTCTACAAAAAGAAGGTGCTCTGCTCTTGAGTCTTACTGCATCTGTCCCAAAAGGTTATTGTACCTTGAACCTCTGTGCAGGATAAATGAGTGGGAATGCAGACAGTGAGAATGAAATTACTTGCTGAAAATAAATTGTTTGTGTAAAAGGCATGGAAAATCAAGTGGCAGTTGCAATCAGGTGGCAGTTTTCAAATCTATGTAGGTAATGCAAGGCCTTTGCTGAGGATCTGGATAGAAGTCCTGTCCCACTTACAGCCACTGCATGGTGTGTGGGCAATGGATGGAGTCACATTCACACACACACACACACAGTGTGGGTACCAGAAAGAAAAATGGGGGTGAGGCTCTAGGTATAGATCCAGATGTTTCAAAAAGATGTTCTAAAATGGTCTGGTCAGCAGTAAAATCCTCTGTGCATTGACTGAGGGCAAAGTGTCCTGATGAGGCATAAGGCAGCAAACAGACATGTAAGGAAGAAAAGTTATTATATATTCCAAGGGAAACAATTAACAGAGGTCCCTACTGTAGCCAGAAAGAAGAAATTAACCATTCTGCTATCTGTGTTTGGTTATCTGGGCAAGATGGAAAAAGATGGAAATATTCAAGACAGCAAGTTTGGATGAAAGTGTATGTGGAAATCTACTTCCCCTGGCTACACTGGAGATGAATTATAATTGCAAAATGTGTATTTTTGTGGTTTACTCCTTGCCCTCTTTGAAAATAATTCAGAAAATAAAAGTGCTGTAATTTCTAAAGAAGAAGACACAAGCAAAAGATGTTTATAAAAATTTACTGTGTTGTTTTTTCCACAGTGACCTTGGGCTGCAACAGTCAATGACATTGTATAAATATTTGTTTGTCAGATTAACATCTTCATCTGATTTGCAGCCCCATCTGATAGGGGAGGAGAGGGAGTCTCAGCAGGCTCTCCAGCAGCACTTGCCCCAGGAATAAAGCCCTTTGTTCTGTCAGGGATTATTCATTAGCAGATTTTGATGGCTGGCTGGTATTCACCAGTCCAAGATGTGAGAAGAAGAGCTTGTTGTAGAGCTGGAGTCCCCTGTGAGCATGTGTAGGAGCTTGGGCCAGGGTGAGGAGGCCGAGAGGGAGGCATAGGCTTTTTTTTAGTTTCCATGTGCACGGCTGTGACCAGCTTTGCCAAAATCGTTACTCATGAGTGTGCCAGAGAGAGCACACACAATGCCAGCCTGATGCTACTGAACTGCCACTTCCATCTCTCATGGCAAAGGTGCAGCTGTGACCACTTGAATATTTCCTGGTTTACATTCCAGGGTGTGCTACCATCTTCCTGAGTAACAGGCAGCTGCCCAGTTCTGCTCTCTGCCTGTGTGACTGAAGCTTAAAAGTGAAGGGGAGAGGGCACAGCGTGGCACAGAGAGCCCTCTCTCGAGTACCTGCATGCAGGAGAGCATACATCCACATCTTCAGCAATCATTCCCCACTTATCTGTGAAAACAGAAACCTTTGGTGCAAGTGTTTATGAAAGCAAATAAAGGAGCTAAATTACACTTAAGCAAAGCGGCTTTAAGTGTCGTGACAGAACTGGAAAGGACCTTACTGGGTTACTAAGTTGTGCCTCTTCAAGGTCACTGGCAACTACTTGTTGTAATTCCTTTCTCAGTTTATGAAGTTCAGTTTTGAAAGGCTACATTTATAATCCTCCTCTATGCCTGCTAGAAGTGCTTTGCAGAGCCTCATTGCTCACACCACCAGCAACATTGTGCTCTCTAGGATTTTTCAAGCACTGCTAAGGAGTTATTTGAAGATGGTTACTTTAAACATGTTTTCTTTCTTGAACAGATTATATTTCCTCCTGTTCTTCATGTAAGATTCCCCACTGATTTTGGCTTCTTTACTTCTGTAAAGATAACAGAATTGAGTTATTTTAGGCCGGACATGATCTTTCCTCTTTGAAGGAATTCCACTGCAGAAAAGTCTTGTTCCCCTTGTTGTACTGGCTAGCAGTCGTGCCAGTTGTAATTTCCCCTGGAAACAAAACCACACAAAATCTTCTACCTCTGTAAGGAAACTTTCTTTACTTATTTGCTATCATGGGAGATACTTTTGACTTGCAACCAGAAATTGAAATGATTGTTTAAAATGGCTATGATGCAAGTGGTGAGGATGGCTCTCAGGAGGGTCTGGAGCATGAGGGGATGCTGTTTTGTATGTGCTGATTGGAAGGGGCTGCATTTCCTGTACCATCTCACTTACCCAAAATCTAGGAACAGGGCTGCTTAAACAATGCTATTGCTGTAGACTGAATTTAGCTCTAATATTTGTGCAGATTTCACTAGTTAGCCTAGCTAAAATGGCTTCTTGGTAAATATTTCAAGAACTAGATCACAGTGGAAAGAAAGCTAAAGGCATATTTGAGTTTATAAAGCTGCATAATTTTCCATCATTTAATGAGTATCTTCTTTATCTCACAACCTTTGTTGTTCATCAGTTCCTGACACTATTTACTGAAAAGTAATGGCACCATTTACCAGAAAGCAAGTTTAATCTGCTACTCACTATTTTCATCCATTTTATAAAATTGACCTTTCATCTTTAGCATTGTGCCTTTCATGAAGCCTTGCTAGAGGAACAAGAAATCTATCTACCTCATCAGACAGCTGTGAGGCATCTGATATAAGTAAAGGGTGGTACTATCACCACCATCACATCCAGTGATGAATTAGGCCATTTCACAAAACCATGGAGCTGGTGTTAATTGCGTGATGCCAACAGCAGATGAATGAAGGAGGGAGGCTCATGTCCTGGCTTGGAGTTCATTTAGGAATCAATTTATTATGTGTCTGAAAAAGGTGATAGGGAAACATTCAAGGACAGTGCAATAAAATACATAAATCTGAAATTTGTCCTGGAGACCTTGAATATGATCTCAAGTAAATAGGTATTGTCCAATAAAAAATCTGAGCATTTTGGCACATGTCCACCTTCTTGGGTGTGCCCAAGTCAACAGATCAAACTGTCCACCATGCTTCTCTGAAGCTAAGGGAAACAGAGAAAGTGGGAGAAACTGCCAAATCAGCAATATGCAGCTTTTATAATCATCTGACAAAGCAGGGTGATTGTCCTCATTGCCTGGAGGACAATGTTGTTTGGGAGAATGAGAAGGCAGGTTTTACTTTCCTTTCTAATACAGCTAAATTCGTGTTAACACATGAACTTCAATTTCTATGTGGCATGAGGTAAGTATGAGCCTCAACTGATAAACTGCCCTACAAACAAAGCCTGAGCAGAAGAAATGTCAATGATGCAAAGAGGCTGATCCCAGCCCTGATGAGGTTAGTGAAAGGTTGTGGTCCAGGCTGTGGATCCACTTATCTGGGGGTAGGCCTTTGTTAAATTTTGGACTTGATGACCTTGGAGGTCTTTTTTGACCTAAATAATTCTGTGATTCTGTAAATTATCCAACAATCTTGGCAGGTGCCTCATTACGCATGTTAAAGGAAAGCTTCACTGCTTTTACATTTTCTTTTGGTTTAGTTCTTGTCTGAGCTTAACTAAATTTCCAGTATTACCAATTTCCATCTATAGCAGGAGTTTGAATAATTTTGCAAGTAGAGGAGTGTACCCATCCCAGTTGCTGGGAATCCGAAATTTGGGTTTCGCAGCAACTGCAAAAAATCCAAAACCTAAAGGTAGGAAATAATTATAGTAAATTTCAATCAAAAAGTTAATATTTTAAAAGAGACGATTATCAGAATTTGGCATGTCACTTGTCCTATACTCAGCTGCTCATCTATATAACTACAGCAGACACATCAAATATTTGGGTCATCCATTAGCTGTCTTATATTGGATCTCAACACTGAATTGCTGATGCAAATCAGAAAATACTAGTCTAATATCAAATACAATCATTTTAATTGTAATTTTAACCTGCAGAGCCAGAGCCAGGTGTGAGGTGATGGTGAAGCTGTGTAGTTCCATGGTCATTGCGCCCTCATGTCACACAGAGTATATCTCGTAGCAAACAGATGGAACAGGGCTGGGGAGGAGGGCATAGCCTGGAAAGTCCTTTCCAGACTGCAGTGGTAGATGATTTTCTTATAATTAGAAACAGAATCTGTCCTGTACACGGACTATATGTTGCTAGTGACTCCAAGAGTTTATTAAGAACTTGTTGTCTCAAGGATAAAGGTCTTCCAATATTTCTTTACGGATAAAAAAAATTTAAATATTTAGAATGGTACAAATTCTCATTTTTCAGAATTTACATTTATGTATTTTTACAACTTTCGTTACAAGCCTAAGTAAATATTTTATTAGACCTTAAGTTCATACCTGAGAACTTGACATTTTGGTTTTCATTGGGAATTGAAAAATAATTATTTTTACAACTGGCTAGAGAGACATAGTACAATTATTAGTGTTCAGGGAACTGTTTTTATTATGTTGGTTTCCTTACTGAAATCAGCATATTTATTTTTTGGGGGGCACTTTTGGACTCTTAATCCAAGCAGGTTAGATTTGTGTGGTATAAAGCACTTGTAATGGAAACAGTATTTGCACACAATGTAGAGCACAATGGGTGCAAATTTTAGAGGACCTAATTTTTGAACTATTAATGTCTGAACTGCATGTACATGTATTGACTGCTTGTGCTTTGTATACTTTAAAAAACATTAATTACAATACTTGCTTCATCTATTCCAGTTTCCATTTTCAAATTTTGTATGCAAATGCAATCCAGTTGGAGGGTTCTGAATAAAAGAATAAGTCAAGATGACATATACCTTCACTATCGCCTATATTTTAAAATGTCTCTAAGTTCTTAAAAAGTGTTCTTTTCATTAAAGAGTCATCCTTCCTGGTTTTAGGGTCATTCACTGAACCTTTCATTCTTTAGTGCCTCTCTATGTAGAAATTTAAATATTAAATTTAATTAATTTAATG
>WEKY01040974.1:15414-29540 GCA_013390045.1 Picathartes gymnocephalus
GAGAGGCACTCGAGAGTTATTCAGGCTCTTGCTCTGACTTGCCCACTACATCATGAAAAAGACAAATCCAGAGAAGTCAAAGGTGTGCACGACACGTCTCCATCAGCGAAAGGTCTTGCGCAATTCAAACACATTTTTCCTTATGGTGGTAAATGTTTCAACCAATGAATTAACCAATAAAGATAAAAAGATCAAATATCAGCCAATCCTACGGAACAAAGAAAAAAAATCCTGAAAACACCTAAAGCAAAATCCAAATACTCATTCACTTTTAAAATCTGTCTAAGTTTTGAGTACAGCCACTGGAATCAAGTTTGGGACTAGAAAGTGGTTTGACACTTTTGATCAGATACTCAAGTACAGATAGCTGTTGTGGATCACCTTTCTGAAATATGAGACTATTAATTTAGAGCAGGAATTATGTTTTTTACCCTCTGCTGGCTGGTGGTGCCAGCAAGTATTTTCAAACGAAAGCCTACATCTGAGCGAAATGGGTAATGGCCAGGAAGAGCAGATCTCACTGCATGTGTGCCTGGGACTTCTCTGGAGCTGTTAGTCCAACCAGCTGTTTGCTTGAGTACAGCTACTTGAAAACAATTCACATGAATTTGGTCTGAGAATAACATGTTATCCCTGGTGCTAGGCAGAATAACAGGTTTCTTACAGTCCCCTAGGACATGGATCCAAGTGGAAATTGGCTCGACATTCACTCAGATCACATAACGAATTATGTTTTGAAACTGCATTTAAAAACAAGCAAACTACTCTGAGGGTGGGAGTACTTACAGACTCATACTTTAATATATTAATTACATTCATTTGTCATCACTTGAACCTAAACACCCTGTACTACATTACAGTTGCCAAAATCCCATTCCCCTCTCACAGCTGAATATCCAGAAGTAATCTCTTTAAAGGAAAATGAAGTGAGAGACTTTCAGAGTCCCACAAGATCCTGGGGCAACAAAGGTAAAGAGGGAGAGAGACTGCAGCAGGTCTTTAATTCATGAAATTGCTCCACTGCTGCAGGAACAGCAACAGTAGAGTTAGATGCACTGTTACTGTTCTCAGGAAACAAGTGGCAGTCAGTGAGACCATCCGTGCTAAACCCCTGCCAGGCGCCATGCATGGAACAACAGGTTCTTGTGATGCTAAAGCTGCTTCCCAGAGCACACACGTAAGATACCTTATCAGCTTTTTTTTGAATAATTTACCAGATGACACATTGCCTGTGTCTATTTTTTGTCTGGCCCTAGTGGTTTCCAACTCTGGCCCTGCAAAAGCGTCTAATACTGGGCTAACTTGCCGTGTATGCAAAACCGAGGAACCTGTCCTGCCACTGCCCTTAGTGTGGCATTGTGGGGGGAAATTCAGGCAAACTACTGCTTTGCCACTTAGTTAATAAACCACCTGGGGACAGTCATTTCCACAGCTTTCTTTGGAACCTCTCTGCCCATGTTTGTATGAAAGGCTTTGGTGCAAAAACAAGGGGTCTGACTGTGTGCATGGATGTCTGTATTTCACTCCTTGCCCCTCTTCCTGGCACTGAAACCCAGCACACTGCTGGGAGGACCCTGCATAGGATGGTTTCTGTGAGAGACCATCCCATCCCAGCAACATCCCCTTCCTCTCACAGGCCACCTCGATCTCCATCACTCCCAGAAAATTTCCCAGGGCAGATTCCTTCTCATGTCTCCATGCCTGCAGCCTGGTGAACGTGTGTCCTTCCATAAGTCCAACGGTGTAATATCTACCAGTTTTTCTGAGAAATTTTTATGGCTTTAGCACTGGCCTCAGGCTCATAGATGGGCTGGAAGAGCAAAACTCCTGCACTCCTGTGGGTTTTCTGTAGGGGTTCAGCAGGGCTTGCAGAAGGGGTAACTGATAAGGCCCTTTGCACTGCTACCTCTTTCACACATAGGAATGTGCTGTATGCACATAAGACTCAGGCTTACAGGGAAGCACCTTCCCATCTATTTCATCTCTGTCCCTCTTTGTTCAGTCAAGTATCCAGCAAAGAGTATCTTATAAATAGGCCTGTTCGCCATCACGTTGCTCAGCTCACATTTACTTATGCCATTTTCATACTGCATATGATTCATCCTAATTGTTTTGTAATGTTGTATAAATCGGCAAGTATAATCAGGAATGCTGGATTGCATTAAGCAAAGTTTTTTTAACATGTACTGAAATATTAGTTCCATATGATAAAATTCATAAAATGCAATCTATATGCCAATGAGATTAGGAAAATGGGCTCTTTTCCATTTACCTAAATACTGGAAAGATACACAAGTTGTTAGCTTTATATGAAACTAATGATCCCTTGAGGCTCTGGTGAAGCATTTAGGAAGTGGGTAAAAATTAATAAATATTATATAAAGAGACACAGTCTTACCTCCCACCCTTGCACACTTCTTATTATACAAACACACCCTCTGAAGAGCACTGAAACTTTCAGAGGTCAAGGCACAGAGACTCTGGGGAACACACTGGGTGCATTAACACTGTGGCTGCTCATTGCACTCCATATGAAGTCTGCATTGGCAGCCCCAGCCTGGAGTGCTCCCAGATTCAGGAGCTGCTCAGCTACACAGTTTTACAGTATAATTCTGAAATTTCAAACATTCAGCTAGGAGGGAGAGTTGAGGCAATATGTAGGGGAAGAATGGCAAGAAAAAAAATTACCTTATTTCTAATGCGTCTGGTCCTGATGCAATGATGAAAAGCACCTGGCCAAAACAGTCCTAAAAGGCACAGGTCGTGTTTGACAATGTCATTGCTCCTGACCATCCCCTGGGTGACAGTGGAAGAACAGGCTCCTGCCTCACATACCCATGGACCAAGCAGCATATCTGGCTGGAAGGATTAAAAAGCATATGAGATACAATGGCAGAATGCTCTTTTCCTGCACTTCCTAGGGTGGCAGAATGAACCCTACCAACCAGAGTTCACTTCCTTTCATCCTGGGCAAGCACTCCTCTGGCCATTCCTGTTACAGTATGCTTTTGCCGAGGCGCCAGGCAAACTGTCACACACCTCCACCAAAGAAATCCACCCTGTGTCACTGACCCAGGCCCTCCCAGGCGATAACCCCCTCGCGCTACAATTACAGAAGAACACATGAGTAATAACTGAGGGCTTTAGGGATTATGACTGATCAGTATTTTAGCTCTGGAACGCAAGGATTTGTCTGCATATTCTGAAAGAGACAAATGTGATATTTCTTTTAAAGTTGCCTAAGATGGCTTGGCCAGCAAGAGAATTCCACTATTGGTTTTGTTAAAAAATGTGAGATATTAATAGGCTTGGGTTATAAATAAGGAATTGTACAGGCAGCTTCCTCACAGTGGAAGAGGGAGACTGAGAAAATTCAGCTGGCAGAGAAAAGTTTTAAAAGGGAAGTCAGAAGAAAAGCCTTACTCTTGCAGTAGAGATTTGTCAAGAAACATGTAAATATCAGGAAACTTTACCAAAAGAACCATTTCATACAAAATTAATGATGCTGAAGATAAATCGATTGCAGATCCACCTCTCCAACCTGCCTTAGCTCTCCCACAATGACAGGAATAAAAAGCTATTTTTTACCTCAGTCCACAGAAATGAGTCAGTGCATTCACGGAACAGCTCTGATGAGGAATCCTGGGCCAATTTTACATTGTTACCTCTTAGAGCAGAATTGATCATTATTAGAAAGTCAGTATTATTCCAGTATCAAATAACAGAGATCATCTGGAAGGAAAATTCAGTTAGGAGAAACTAAATGCCACATTTTTTTTCTTTAAACCATTTAGAGCAAACTGTGTAGTGTAAATGTTCCGTGTTCAAGGGGTTCTCAGATTCTAGAATACAATCAGGACCAACTTCAATATTGACCCTTGGGCTGATTTTTAAAAAGTATAAATACATATCAAATAGATTTCAAGTCTTTCCACTGTCACAAATATAATTTCTTTTTACATGAGAAATATAATTAGTGTTGCTAGCCCCGCTGGTCTCTCAGAATAGAATATGAGCTGCATATAGATAATTCCCTGAAAACATTACTGGAAATTCAAATACTTATCTAATCTTTATGTCTGGCAACCTACACTACATTACTGATTGTTGGTACCAGTGAAGCATAGTATAGCATTTACTTCCAAAGGAAATTAAGCCAAGAAAAAGAGTGCCATTTAGTTCAGAGGAAAGATGTTCATACATTTTTATACTTTAAATGACTCCATTTGGGAGCTTGGAAAATTAAAAGGGCACTCAGCCAAAAATAGCTCAATGTAATTCTACTGCATGCAAGCTAAATAAGGATCAGCCTTATCTAGCTTCTCAGAGGTACATTAACCAGAGACACTGTATAAAGTTCCAGAACTATCATATGCCTAAAAGGGATTAGGGGATAACCAAAGTGAAGAAAACCAATTTATTCATAATGTGAAACAACAGGTCATAGAAACTAGCTCAAGATAGTTCCAAGAGAGAGAGCAAGAGCAAAACAAGAGTGGTGTCCATTTGTTTAAAAAGGGATGAAAAAGCTTTATGTTGAATCACTGGACAAAATGCTCTGGTTTAAGCTGAAACTATTTTCAGGTGCATAATTTGCATAGGGAGAGGAAATTCTAATAATCTGCTTATAGCACGGGAAAAACAAGGAACTGTTATCTATTCCCTTATGACTAACAACCCACCCAGAGGGGGAGCTAAATGTCACACATTAATGGGTTTGGTCCCTCAGAGCAAGGATGGGCAACTCAGCCGGACCAGAGCCCAGCAGGACACTCTCCAGCCTGCAAGCTCCCCTCTCACACTGGCACCTCTGAATTGTTCTCCATCCTCTTACCTCTTACCTCAGTCCCTGGATGAGCTGCTCAGAATTCATAACTTTACTGACCTTTACTAGTGGTTCCTCTTCAGAACAGAAAGGAATGAGTTATTGTGTTGAGTTGCATAAAATTCAGCTTTTGCATATTTTCTGTGACAAGGAGCAGTTTATTTAATGTTTTCATGTCTACCAATTTAATGTTCATTTGCCATCTGGGGAAAATGGTTATTTTTATACTGACAATGAGAACATGCTACTGTCCTTATATTTTTTTTTGTAAAAGACATTTTTTTTGCCCCAAAAAGAGAAAGATTTTATTTGCTTGGACTTTTAGACCAACCCATTGCCACAAGAGAAAATTATCTGGTTTAGCTAATAAAGAAATAATTAGAGAGCCATTTGCTGAGTTACAACAAAATAGAGAAGGAAGGGAAGTGTGATGAGCATCACATTTCCTAATGCATAAACAGCACACTACTAAGTTCTTCTTTGTGAAAGGTCAGATATTTAAAGGCAAAAGGATACTCCATGAGCAATAATGTTTACTTTATAGAAAAAAAGGGTCAAAATGAAGATTCAGAAACACTTTTTTGAGGCATTAATATACAGAATATGACTCCCAAGTTTAATGATAATTTATGTTAACACAATACAAAGTCACTAGGGCTATCTTTCAACCATGTTTGAAGTATTTTTCCTCATCCTTGCACTGTGATCAAAAAATGCTCACATGTAAGCATTTACAGAGCATTGCAGCTCTGTAAATTAAATAAATTTCCAAACAGTTTATACTTTTTTTCTAATATAATACATAGACTGGCAATCAAGAAAGTAATTATTTTAATTTCTACTGATCAGATATATAGCAAGAGTTACCCACGAAGTAATGATATTATGTGGAAAAAAATTGCAAATTTTAAAACAGAAGCACTTTCAGTATTTAGTCTGATCTATGGAGACCTGGAGGTCTAAGAATGTCAAAGTATCTTTTCAGAAAACAACAAAATCTTGGATAAAAAGACATGCATCTTTAATTCAAATGCTTTTATTTATTTTATTTAATAAATGCTTGTATTTCTATAGTAGAAAACTCCGTCATGTGTCTAGGTCTGTGCAAGTAACTCCTTATCATCCCTTTTTAAAAATGTCGCTTTTTTTTAATGTTTGACTCTCTAGACCAGTTTCCAACAAACTGATTATTCAGTGTGGAAAATCACATCTCCACTTGGCACTTGCAGACTATGTAGGTTCTTTGTTCAATCATGTCATGGTCACATTTGATCCTCTAGCTACAGCTCATATGCAAAAATTGATTTTGTCCTTTTTCACTGTAACAATGAAATATCACCAGATAGAATTTAACATCAAGTAACATGTACACGCTATAAAGAGGAGGGCGTCTTTCCTCTTGGAATGCATCTGGAATCTTCACTTCTAAACAGAATAAGAGGTTTGCCACCAATTTCAATGAAGCAGCATTTAAATCGAAGTGGGTTTTATTTGTAAGCAAGGGAGAGAAAGGCTGGGCTGCAGAGGAGGGCTCTGTGAGTAAGGCTAGGCACACCTTTGCTGGCATCAAATGGTTGCAGCATTCTGCCAACCATAGCAAAAGCCATAACAGTGTGTTCCTTGTGATCCAAAGCCTTGGTGCCCTTGGATAACAGAATGCAACTGAGTTACTGCAATAAAGAAATAAGTTAAGATTTTGGTGACTCCGAGGCCAACAGACCAGTGAAGTAGCTGTGAAAGTAACTGCAACCCTTTTCGACTCTGGTGCTGTGATTCACCCAAAAGACTCAGGAAGCACTTGGGATTATGATGACGATGATGATACAAGCAGGCTTTGCTTGATTAGAAATCAGCTGAACACAGGATAGATAGACCCAGTTGGGTTCACATGGTTCTTCGACATAGGACTGAAAGTGTTCATAGGGCTGTCAAAAAATCATTAGATTTTTTTATCTTTAATTAGATAGAGTAATATATTAGGAGGAAGATGTTTTCCCTGGAACAGTGACAATCACTAATACTGAATCTTCAGTGAGCTAAGATTTCCCCTGAGCCAAATCTACCTGCTCTTGAATAAGGCAAACTATGTAACCTTGGGGTCCCTGCAGTTTCTTCAGTGTGCTTTACTAGATCATGAAAGGTAAGGACTCCAAGTAAATTTTACTTCCATAAAAATGAAATTGAAATAATATTCTTCCAGAAATGTTTTCTGATTCTTTTCTTGTCAAAATGGACCTAAACTGGGTGGGGCGAATAGTGCCCATTAGGGTTAGAGAGGGCTAGAGGAAATTAAGGAGAAGAGGAAAGAAGCAGGACACATGGACGCAGCTCCTGCCAAACCAAAATGAAGCACACAGCAGGGAGGAGGACAGCAGTTGGCAAAGCTAGTTGAAAAATCAGTCATCTGATATTAATGTTATACGCATCCCTTGACTTCAAAGAGAAAGTTCTAACTCCTTTGGTAATGGCAAAACCTGTTTTTAGAATTCTTTTAAACTTTCTTTAAAGGCAACATTTCAAATATAAAATACTTTTTCTGAAACCAAATATTTCGTTTTACAAATATTGCAACCAAGTAAAATATTGTGATGTTCTCAAACCCACTCTTCCTATTTTTTATCCACAAAGAGCCACTCATGAAATTCAACCAAATTCACAAATGGATGAGTACTTCTTAACTTATTCTTCAGCAAAAACCCTACTTCATTTTAACCAAGCATTCTAGTGCCATGTAATAGGGAAGAAGGGGTCAATTGTTCTCCTGCCCTGGTCAGCAGAGGAAAAGCAACTGCCAGTGGAAAACTTCTTTTGCTGTTGCAAGGTTTGCAAAAGAGATGTCTTTTCTCACTCTACATAAATAGGTTCTGATCCCTCCTGGGAGGCTGGAATTTGCAGGGGTTCATTAGTTTATTGGTTGTAACCATACTCCTGGCTGATTAGGATTTGGATACAGCTCACTATCACCACTCACCACTTGCTAGATACATCATTTACAGTGCAAATGAAAGACAAGACAAGAATATTCCTTCCTGCCACTACCAAATTTACACAGGGTTTTCTGTTCACGGGAATAAAATTCCTCCTTCTTCGGTGTCAGATCTCATATGGAGCAGCTGTTTTGGCACAAACACTCAGCCTCCTGAGTGACAGAGCAGGAGAACATTTGGAGACTCCAGGCAGGGAAGAGGTGGGAACATCGACCATGGTCATGTAGGATCAGTGTCACAGGACAGAAAACATGTACTAGGCCATCAAAACCAGTCTGCTGGGAGGGCAAAATACAGTCACCTGCAGAATGAACACCAAAAGGTCTTCTTTGAGGTCCATCTGCCTCTGTAGCCCTCTTCTCCACCATGTTGGAGGAACAGCTGGATGAACAGAGGCCACATTTCTAGGAAATCTGGACAGTTATTAAGTCAATCCAATGAACGCTGTCATCTGTCCTTCTTCAACAAACGTATTGAGCAAGCTCAGACTCCCTTTTGGTTATCTTGTGCCGGTACAAATTGCTGCTAAACATAACCTCTCCCAGCTCCAGGTGCCATGGGAGAAAGTGTTGCCCTGCCCAGGTGTCCCTCATTGCACTTGGGGTGGTGGCTGCTGCCCCCACAGCTCTGCTGGTTCACAGATGGGTATGAAACCTGGAGCAAAACTAATACTCCAGTGAGCTCTGTGTAAGGCAACCTTCCTACTTTTCCCAGGAGTATGAACTTTTTCCCTCAAGCTGTTCTTCCCAGAAACAGTGAGGAAGAGCTGAGCAGCAGCAGAGCCCCCAGTGAGCAACCATCTACTGAGGGAACATCTGTCCATGACCAGAGATGTGCATGAACAGGTGTGATCCAGCAGGGAACTGAGTAGGGCTGATTCCTCTCCTCTTCCTCTCCTTCCACCTTGCTCCACTTGACACTTCCACCGAGTGATATGGTCTGTGTGCAGTGTCCAGCATCCCTTCCTGATGCCACCACAGTCTGCACAGCACCCTAGCACTTCTCAAGTCTCATCCTGCAGTTCTAAGCAGGAGAGAAAAGAGGTTTGTTCTGCATGCATCTCTGTTCCCCTCTGGGCTTCATGCACTTGTGTTTAAGCCACATGTATTATACCCAGCCCTACTATAATTTAAAATACTAATGATAGTACTCAAGCACATTAGGGGCACCTGTGTCCTTTGTGAGTTTTGCCCAGTGATCATCCCTGGTCCACAAATATTCAGCCCTGAAAACCTTTTAGGGACAAGCGAAGCTACATCAAGGAGTCAATATTACTCAAGAAATTGTTGTTTTCTGAGACTCTCCTGTGAATTTCTGGTTACTCTTGCCTGAAACAGGAGTGCCACCAGATGGGACGCTCAAGCCCCACTGCCTTGACTTCCAGCATCTGATGAGAGACCAAGGGTCCCAACTGCAGTGGTAAGTGAGAAGAACCAATATGAAAAGGAGGTAAATGTGCAGAAATATTTGTTATGAACATCACCATTTGAAATGCTGAGCTGGATTTCAACCTCCAATTAATATTTTTCCAGTGACTTCAGTTTGAAATTGTCCTAATAGAGAATCACAGAATCATTAAAGTTGGGAAAGACCCCCAAGATCACCATGTACGACCTTTGACTAAAGACCACCATGCCAAATAACCATAGCACTGAGTGCCATGTCCAGTTGTTTCTTGAACACTTCCGAGGACGGTGACTCCACCACCTTCCCGAGCAGTCTGTTCCATTGTTTAACCACCCTTACCATGACAAAATTCCCTCTGATATCCCACCAGAACCTTTGCTGGCACAGTCTGAGGCTGCTTCCTCTTGCATGATTGCTTGTTGCCTGGGAGAAGAGGCTGAACCTCACCTGACTCCAACCTCCTTTCACGTACTTGTAGAGAGCAATTTGGTCACTCCTGAGCCTCATTTTCTCCAGGCTAAACACCCCCATCTCTCTCAGCCACTCCTCATAGGACTTGTGCTCCAGACCCTTCCCCAGTTCCATTGCCCTTCTCTGGACACGCTCCAGCACCTCAATGTTCTTCCTGAATTGAGGGGCCCAGAACTGGACACAACACTCGAGGTGTGGCCTCACCAGTGCCCGGTGCAGGGGGACAATCACTGCCCTGG
Source organism: Picathartes gymnocephalus (assembly GCA_013390045.1). NCBI lineage: Eukaryota > Metazoa > Chordata > Aves > Passeriformes > Picathartidae > Picathartes > Picathartes gymnocephalus. The sequence continues at coordinate 25,344 of WEKY01040974.1, forward strand.
TCCTGCTGGTCACACTATTGCTGATATAGACCAGGATGCCACTGGCTTTTTTGGCCACCTGGGCACACACACTGGCTCATGTTCAGCTGCTGTCCACCAGCAACCCCACGTCCTTTGCTGCTGGGCTGCTTTCCAGCCACTCTTCCCCAAAAGGAAAGGAGAAGCGTTCTTAAAACCTACCTCAGATCAGAAATAGCTGCATTTCAGGTACTCAACCTGCTTCTCAGATCTCATTGTATTAAATAAGAATCCCAAGAAAATATAGCGAAGTGTTTAGATAATTGGTTTACCTGATAACCTGCACAAAGGGAAAGACTGTCTTCTGCCCTCGTCTGAGAAAGAAAAGCCCTCTTCATGTCAGTGGGAAAGGCTCCACTTCACAGACTTGTTCTTAATTCCTTGTGTTGCAGGACAGCATGTACTGCTGCTGAAGTAATTGTTTCTGACAGGTAGACTGCAAACTACGCCTGTGAAAGTGTGGTGTCATATTTCTGTTCAGCACCGCCGCTAACATCCCTTGTGGCAAAGACAGTGATCAAACCCTCAGCATTTAGGTGTGCAGAGGCATCCCTTTCCCTGTGAAACTGCCAAAAAGCTCAGGTACCAGCACAAGCTGCACAAAAAGTACCTCTTCCTGTCTTCACTCACATCATGATGTAGAGCTTCAGCATCTTATGAAGCCAGGCACTCCTATGCCTCCACCTTAGTTCAATCATTAGGACTGCTCAGAGCTTCTTAGAGAGTTGCTAAAAATCTTCAGTGTCAGATGGGTGATGGGGAAGGGAAAGTGGTAAATTGGAACTTCACAAATGATGAAGATCACTTTGCACTGGATGGACATATTTACAGTAAAGTCTGAAAACTAGAGTCTTACCACCTCTGAAGCAGAAAAAGACACCTTGTGAAGATTTCTTGGTCTTCCTTGTGCTCGAGTTTCCATCATTTTACACATCCATAGTACCTGTCTAACAGCCAGCCACATACAGACTCATGGCAATGCTCAGAACCAATATTGAACTACAAATGGGGAGCAGGGCACTGAAGAAGTCTGGGTGCCAACCTGTGGGAGATTGACTTACTGTTCTGGCATTTCTGTAGCTGCAAACCCTGTAAAAATACATCAGAGAGGGGAAAGGCAAAAGCAATAGATCAAAACTCCTTACAAGACAGTTGCTGGTGGTCCCTGTGGTCTCTGACCACATGAGGTTGAAAATGGTTTTTTGTGGGGGGTTTATTTTCTTAATGCTTTGAGGGCTACAGCTGAAACCCACTACATTTAATGTTAACATTGAGGCTAGAGAATCCATATTGTAGTGATTAGTAGCAGGAACTTCAGGGATGGTAGCGTGCAAGCCAGAGGGAACATGTAGATTGAGTGTAAGGAGACTGCAAGAATCACAGGTCAGCTCTAAGTAATGGAATTTGGGTTTTTAAAATGCATTTCCTCTCTGGTTTGTTTCTGAAATACAAACAAAATCTCACAGGATTTAGGCTCTCTCCTTCCTTGGGTTTTGGCTCATGAAACTCTTTTGCCCTCCTTGACTGGTCTAAATTGGATTATATACAATACATAATCCAAAGTGGGAAGCAATGTCAACCACATTGATGCCTTGGTTTTGCTTGTTTAAAACTTGCATTTCCATTCTCAGGGTTCAGTTTACAGTCCTCTCTCACGCAAGTTTCCCCTTGTCTCCAGGGAACCATGTCCAAGTGAGGAAGATGCTCAAGAAATCTTGTAGGATTGGGTCCCTAGTTGCTTAGGTTTCTTGTGGAAAGAGGGAAAATTCCTAAATATTTAGCAGACTTTTTTTTTTTTTTCTTATAAAAGAAAACTAGACCAAAAGAAACATATCAGTCAAAGTAAATTTCAATCTTTTTTTTTTCCAAACCCTAAGGAATCTGTGTAGAGAAAAAGAAACATTAAAGGCAGACAGTGGACTGAACTCAAATATCCTCCCTTGGTCTGTTAGTTCATACTTTGAAATAAAAATGTTGTTATCGAAAATTTGTATAAGGAAGGCAACAGTGCTAAGAAGAATAGGCAAGATAGCATGCCTATAAATTTTCACAAAGAGATTCGGATTTTGAAAATATGACTATTTCTGAGTTCATAATAACAGAAAGAACATATAATACAAACACAGTTGAGACATTTTTGGGGTAGTAGTCCTTGCTGTAGCTGCCTTTATCCCAACAGGATATCTTTTTCCTGTTGTATTTTGAGGCCTCATGCAAGAAAGGGCAATGTATATTTGCCTCTACATTGGAGAAATATAGGTTGGATGGATGGCCTCTTCTTCATTCAATGGCTCAATGTCCAGATGAAGATCAGTTGTAGGGAGTGTCGCCTGAGGGTTCACTCTGGGATCAATACTATAATATTTTAACCAGTGACACAGACAGTGGGATTGAGAGTGCCCACATCAAGCTTGCAGATGGCAGGAAGCTGAGTGGTGTAGCTGATACACTTGAGGGAAGGGATGACAGACACAGGGACTTGGACAGGCTTGAGAAATGGGGCCATATGAACCTCATGAAGTTCAGCAAGGCTAAGTGCAAGGTCCTGAACCTGGGCTCAGTCAAACCTCAATATCAGTACAGACTATGGAATGAATAGATTGAGAGCAGCCCTGCAGGTGAATGAAAAGTAGGATGTGAGCCCACGATGTAGCCTGGGTTGCATCACAAATGTGAAGCCAGCAAGCCAAGGGGGTGATTCTGCCCCTCTACTCTGCTCTGGTGAGACCCCACCTGGAGCACTGCCTCCACCTCTGGGGTCCCCAGCACATGGACCGTAAAAATGGTCAGAGGGATGAAACTTCTCTCCTATGAGGAAAGAGTGAGAGAGTTGGAGTTGTTAAGCCTGGAGAAGGCAAGGTTCCAGGGAGACCTTATTGCAGCCTTTCAGTACTTGAAGGGGACAAACTTTTTATCAGGGTCTGTGGGAATGGACAAGGGACAGTTGTTTTAAACTGAAAGAAGTTAGATTTAGATTGGCTGTAGAACAAAGAATTTTTTTGCAATGGGGGTGGTGAGACACTGGAACAGGTTGCTCAGAGAAATTGTAAATGTCCCATCTTTAAAAGAATTCAAGGTCAAGCTAGCTGGAGCTTTGAACAACCTGATTTAGTTAATGATGTTCCAGCCAACCATTCTATGATTTTACGAATGTTTGACTCTATATTTCAGTAGGATGGTCAGCCAAAATTGCTCACCTACTGCACAACCCTAGAGATGCCTGAAGTTCATAGATGCCCTACGTGTAATAAATCAGGATTTCTAGGTGACAAAACATCCATTCTTATGAGTGTTCAGGACTGCTCCTATTTGCCAAGTCCAAGAAAACCTTATGCAAATACTACCCCTAGGTATCTGGGATGGTTCAAATCTCTTGGCCATCTCCTAATGCTCATTGGCTGGGACAAACAGCTCCAAAGGGAGGGCTCCCACCTCAACCAGTGGGTAAGGAGCAGCAACTATGTGAGATACAGGCCTCATGAGCAGGGAACCTACTCAGGTGAACAAGATCAAGGCATGTCTAAGAGTTTGGGGAGCTGGAGAGGGACATGCATGTCTGAGCTCCAGAACTGGGTCCGCAGATCCAACAGGAACACAGTGGAGTGCAAAATGTGGCTCTGACAGTGCTATACTGCTTAGAGAAATTACTGCAAAAAATGTGGGGAAATCATGTTGTAAATCGTGCAAAGGACTGTTCATGTGAAACGAAACAAGGGTTGCATGCCTTGGTATTGGCATGGCATGGCCCACCTCCCCAGGCACTGGCAGGAGAAAGGGATCCCTGCCAGCTCCAAAACCGAGGTTATAACACCTTCCCGCAGGAGCCTCAGGAGGCAGCTGACTCCTCCTTACAGCCACATGAATGGGGCCAGGTTTGTGACACACATCCACCCTTCACTTTTCATCCTGGCCAGCCCCCGGCAGCTTTCTCCTGAGAGAGTCAATTTTAAAGCTGTTCCCTAAGCAGTGATCCTGGATCATGCTTTACAGCAGCCAGCTGCACACAGATCCTAGAGGTGTAAGAGGGGCTGCATTTCGTGCTGTGAGTCAAGGGTACAAACCATCTTGTCACAGACAGAAGTCAGCAGCGGTATTAGTTGATCCTCCACAAACTGGTAGGATCTTTAAACATCCAATCCTCTGATCCCTCAATACTGACAATTAAAGAATTTGACTTAA